>JALPQI010030548.1:0-282735 GCA_025490895.1 Thaumatotibia leucotreta | reverse complement strand
AAGTAATTAAAGAGTCGTGAAATCTCAATGGAAGCTAATAGAATTATAACTAACGTGAGACTCAAACATATTTAAAACTTTATCAAACGGGCTACTCACGTAATTTAAGTTGACAATGAGGGTAGTTTTCCTCATTCGCGGCCCCCTCCAGCGCTGCCCTCGGCCAGCACCCGCTCTAGCAGAGCGCAAGCCCGCAGTACACGTCGGGCTTTGGTCGCGGATACTCCATGATGAGGATCCTCTAAATGGATCGAAACATGTCGAGCAATTATCGACTTAAATTACGTGAGTAACCCGTTTGATAAAGTTTTAAATATGGAGGCTAATAGTTTCCTATCTTTGCCTTTCGGCTCAGAGTGCTATTCTACAAAATTTTTACTTTTTCCATGGTAAGGGTATTGCTGTTCTCACAGGTCACACGAGTACGCTGTACTTACCATGAGCTGCCGCCGTATTATTAACGTGGACTTACTTTATATCCACACACCTACTCGCATTGGTGTAATAAAAAGTAAGTCCGTGTCATGGTACGGCTATACTAGCCGTACTTTGAGTTGTTAAGCAACGGTTACATTAGGTTTAGGCCGTGTGGTGACGGCAATAAGAATACATTTGTCACCACCCCCAACTCCTGCGGGAGTCGTAGGAGTCGACTAAGGGATTGAAGTGTTACTGACCATTATTTTGATAAAAAATTGATGATGGGCAGCAGCGTCATCATAGTGAACACATTACTGCGATCGTCAATCCGCTTGCCCAGCGTGGCGATTATGGGCATTTACCTCCTAATGCGTTTATATGCATATTTAATAAGAGAGGTTTACGTCCAGCAGTGGACTATCATAGGCTGGTGATGATGATGATGACGTTAGGTTTTACTCGACGCCTACGTAAAGCAGTCCATCGCGCTCGCTACAATAAATCAGTGCGAGCGCGATATAGTAATTTACGTCTCGAGTAAAACATAACGTATCCTTTACTTTCCTACTCATAGTACGGCTACCGGACAGTCGATTTCTCCAATAAACTATTCTGACACTAGTAATGTGAATCTAACTAGATTGTTTATATTACTACATTTACATTACATATACACAGGGTGAAACATGATGTCCGAGGTGGGGATCGAACCCACGTACTCAGCTTTCGCGGCTGATGCCTGTACCCCTAGGCCACTCGGTCTTAATTTACCTCTTCAAATTGAAGTAATTAATAACGGCAATTTTGACATTTCGTGTAAAATTAAATGATATTTATTACATTCAATGTTTTAAATATCTTAAATAGCCGTGATAATTTCTGAAAAACACCTTAAAATTTTTAAAAAGCCACAAAAAATACATAAAAATAAATTTGTAAATAACTTGTGTGGCATTCAATAAAATTGTTAGTTGTTTATAGAGTTAGAAAAACGTATTACTGTTCACGACTAATGTTTCACCCTGTATTATACTTACACTGGGCTATCTAAAACTAAGCTGAATTGATATCAAATAGAAGGTGGTGGGTTCGAGCCCTGTTGCTCCTTGTTGCAATATAATTATGTTTAAATACGCAGCTTTACTGTCGGTTCTCTGTAAAAAGCATTTCCTAAAAAAAAAGGACACGTAAAATTTCGGTGTTAGGCTAAACTGTCCACATTCTATATTAATCACCAAATTTAAAATTTAAAAAACCGACTTCAACCGATTTCTCCAAGATCCTCGATTTGTTTCCATCATTGGTTTCCTCGAAACCTACTTTCTGAGTGCAAATTCTTGTAAATGAATGAAAATTACCAAAAGCGCCATAAATGTACCTATAACATTTGAAGAGATCCCTCGATTTCTCCAAGATCCTAACACCAGACCACAACTTGGTGCCAACGGGACCATCTCGGGGTACACGTACGATCACAAAAATAAATGTTAAAATCGGTGCACGATTCTCGGAGATACCAGGTAATATACCTACATACAACAAAAAAAAACAGTCGAATTGAGAACCTCCTCCAATTTTGAAGTCGGTTAAAAATTTTAAATAATTCCAACTGGCCTGCAAGAAAGAAATAAACACTCACAACATTTCATGTGTTGTCATTTGAGCAAGGAAATTAAAATGATCGAATATTAAATCAAGAAAAATCATCAACATAAGATAATATCTAAATTAAAACTATTGCTAATTTCTAACACCGCTATCGCAAGTAATCAGCGCTTCTACCGCGAATTTCTAAATTCGCAAATTTCGAGTAGGTATTTATCTTTGTTACTCTATTGACGCCTTCGTTGGAGTGACAGAGACAAATTCTTGAAAACGAATTTCGAAGCTTGCGGTAGTACCCGATCAGACCGCAACGAGGCTTTTGATTATATTGCATCTCACGCTTCCGAAAATCCACCCGCAAATTAAACAACCACGCCGGTCCAAATTCATCGAAGTATAATCGGTTAAAATCGGTTAAACCCGGTCGAGATCACGTGCGGTTTCCTGGAACGATGTTGGTACTGATTCCGACCGAATGCGGTTGGCGATGTATTTGGAAAATTAATTAAATTTAAAGTATGCCGGTAATAGGTACTGGAGTGATTTTCGACATACAATATTTTTTATTAAGGCGATGCATGCGTATTTGTTTAACCTGAAATAGATGTCATGTACTAAAGAAATACTAAAGTACTAAAGAAAATAATAGGTCAATATCAAGGACCATTATTACACAAATCGGCCTTGTCCCACGCTCAATTAAGGCTTTTATTGTGGGTACTATGCGGCGATATGCATAATTATGTAAATAATTAATGTAATAATATTTATAATACGTAATTATATAAACAGGTACGTTAGGATAAGCAAGCATGACTGAACAAACATTTTTGTGACATATACACAAAGTGATGCCCTCACAAGGATTCAAAACCAGGCCTACTACCTTCTCTGTCACTCCAACGAAGGCGTTATTAGAGTAACAGAGAGAAACCCTCGAAATTTGCGAATTTCAAAGTTCACGATATGCCCGCAACTAAGGACAGAGCTACTGTATGTTTATATATACGTCATTGTATGTGTTCTGTGTCTTTAAAAGCCTCCATTTAACTTTCACTCTGAAGTGTTAAATTCTTTTGTTTTCTTACACAAGTTTATCTCGAACAGACGTAGTCCAGTTTTCCCGGAAAATGTATTGTTTTTCGCAATCTCGTGGCCATATTTGTGTAGCTGTGAGAGCGTCCTTGCGACATCAATTCAATTGTTTCCATTAATACCGTTCTAGGAATGAAAGACTTACGATTTTCTAACAGGACAAAAAGCCTTGCACGAACTGCAATTTGTTATTTCTCAAACATCTAAATAAGTACAGAAAAACTGGGGTTTTTTATCTATTTTTTTTTTAATAATTGAGTGAATAGGTACTGCGATAATTATTTAATTATGTGTAGATTAGTAGTAAGTATATATCATAGAATTATAGATAGGCTATTACAATATAATATACGATACGATATTACAGTCTCTTTTAATGGCGGTATGTTAAATGTACCGCGAATTGCTTATTAACTAGTAAATTAATGTACATCAACGGAGGTAAGTACGGAATTACTAACGAGAGTGTTAGAAGCCCGACGCCGTAGGCGGAGGGTTTTTAATGACTCGAGTTAGTATTTCGCTTACCGACCGTGATGCATACAATGTTTTTCATCACACTTGCGGACAAAAAAATAAGTTTTAAGACAAAATATTATTCTATGACGTACTTACTGACATTTCTATTACTCCCTAGGATATTTAACTTTTCTATTACTCCCGCTACGCATTCAAGCAATGACGCGCTTAGACAGAAAGTGTGATGAAAAATATTATATCTATCTACTATAATACTTACTTATATCATCGCTTTAGTATCCATAAAATAAGCTTTTCTGCATTGTCAAATGTTCGTTCTTAGAAATCGACAACTTTAAGTACCAGTGGCGGCGCGTCCATACAACCCGATTCCCACCGGCTTCCCTAAATTTTTCCCTCATTTATCAAACTCATCCAATATTATCATTTAAGTACATTCGTGTAACATTACCAATACATCTGTACCTTTAATAGAATAATGCGAACTACTATATCTCTAGAAAAGAGTTCAACCTATAAATCCTATAATAGCGCGTAAAGGAAAGTAACCCGGTTCGACGTGGGCTTTTTATTCCGATCTTATTCATTCATAAAACTACTTCGCGACATCGAAACGCACGCACACATTCACAAACTCCCATTCACAGAACTGGCAAAAATGGCGGCTAGGTAAGCCATAGATCGCCGGCTTATCGAAACATTCCGTTATTTAAATTGATGCTTTATTATGTACAGTGTAAGGTCTATTTTGGTATGCGTCACTTCACTAATTTGAATCCGGGCGAGTTACGCGCGCGCCCTTTAAGCATTGCCAATATTGCCATTACAAAACCTGCATTGAATGAATGGGCTAATCATTGTAAAATTCTGGTGTTATTGATGTAAAATATTTTAAAATAAGGATACTTTATTACAAATTATACATGGATTTAGAAATGAATTAATTTCACAAAATTAAAGAGTTAGATTTGTGCGTGCGGAGAAATAATAGATATCATAGCAACACTCAGATTGGTCAGATTCGGTGTTTACGTTTGTTGTTTATATTGTCGGTTTTTCGTAAGTTTAGATGATAAAGTTAAATTAACTAATAAAGTTGCTTGTGGTGAGATTCGTGACTGTGTGATACGTATTGGTTGTGTGATACAGTGTGTTCGTTGCAAATACTAAGCGGCAGTTAGGTAAATATTTTGTGAGGATTTCATAAGTTGTTAAGATTTAAGGTTAAATTAGTTTATAATAATCATTCTGATGGTGGCTCTAATTCGTTTTGATTGTTGTCTAGTAGATTATCTACTGATATTATGCTTTTCAAAGCTGTTTTTTTTAAATAAAAGGTACATCGTACAAAAAGGCCGTTCTCGCGTCGGTGGACCAGAATTAAAAAATAGATTGTTAAGTGAACGGATGGTTTTTCAGCACCTTCACAGTGGGCTATACATATATATAATAAATATGCTTGGCTGACCGACATCTACAATCTGAACAAAATGTTATATTTTTCCATAAGTGCGTGGATACAAGGGGGTTTGGCGAAATGAAGTATGACTAATTCGGCCCAAAATCACGCGCAAAGCGACTAACACTTGAGGAGTTGTTTGATGTTACACAATTTTGGGAATAATAGGATGGAAACTTCCCTTGGCAACCATTATGATGCCCACCACCGCAAAGTGGAGCGAAATAGAAAGACAAGGTTTTTGCTCCGAGTTGCCCTACGAAAATTTTCACGCGCCGCCACTGTTAAGTACTTACCTAACAAATACCTAGTGCATAAATGTGCAATAAATAAAACATGAAATTCGTAACTCGTGTGGATTTAAAACACTCCTTATCGGTCGTGTTTTAAAACATCGCTACTCGTTTCGAATTTCATGTTTTTCGCATTTGTGTCGTAATGTACTATTGTAAATCTGATGTAATACCGTATAAATACCGTTCTAGGAATGAAAGAAATTTTCCAACTGGACAAAAAGCCTTGCACGAACTGCAGTTTACTATAACCTATGCTATAGTTACGCATAGATAATAGTAAATATAACTAAGGTGTGAAATCGAATTGGAGATCAAAAATGTAAACAAATGGGATACCACCACAAAAAAATAATCACGAGAGGGGGGTAATCTAAAATCATTCAAGTACTTATAACAATGCGTATTTAACGTCACTGACGGTACGTAGAATTTTTAAATATATTACTAATTTTTAATACAAAACATTAAGCGAAATAAATATATTTTTTAATGATATATTTCGCTACTTTTAATAAAATGTAAGGTGTTTAATTTATACTACTGGCAATGATAAGAAATCTTAAACATTTGGTTCGCAGTTATTAACAACAACTAGTTTATTCGTAATTTAATACGGTACCTAACTATACTAAGAACCATTTCAGAGTGTTCGCATTTATAACTATGTATGTACTTTAAAAATCAAAACAAGAGGGTGCACCAAATTACTGTTTTATGAATTCATAAAAACTCCTAAAATTTAGCATTACAAAGTACATTAATTAATACAGATTTTAGTATTTTTACCTACAAATCAATCATTTTCATATTTTAATCGAAATGGATTGATCGTAACTAAGATGAAGATTGGAATTCGTTCCCCGACTATCCTAAAGATTAAAGTAACACGACATTCGTTTTCAAACATTGATTATGTTGATTATTTACATCATTCTAGCAAATTTTCTAGGTTTTATTTTTGTAATCAGGAACCGTCGACACTCAGATGTATGTTTTTTATTGTCATATCCAAAAATATGTTAACGATTGTGATACTTTGTGTATCGAACATACTTTGACTTTCGCGTATCTACATCTACACATAAAACATTGTCTTAGGTTTAGTACATGTAAGGATAGTTGTAAGTGAAGTGTTAAATAAAATAAAATAAAAAACCAATCTCAAAATGCGACGTCAATTTACAAAGGTGTTAAAAACTACATTCAATATAAAACGTTTTATACCCCTGGAATGTCACTTTAACATTGACTTTGTAATGTCATGTCATTGTTATAGATTGTTTACATTTTTGATCTCGAATTCCATTTCAGAGCTTATTGTATATATACTGTATGCACAGACAACAATGTTGTCTGTGACTGTATGTATAGACGCATTAGGATGTAAATGCCCATCATCGCCACGCTGGGCAAGCGGATTGGCAATCGCAGTAATGCGTCCACTAGAACGACACTGCTTCCCATCATCAATATTCTATCAAAGAATTATCAAGGTGCATTCAGACCAAACGAGCATTCACTGTTCTATCCCCAGCTCTACGAAATCAACCAATCACGTTTTGTGTAACGATCGAATTTCGTAGAGTGGGCGGTAAGAATAGCGAATGTTCGTTTGGTCTGAATGCACCTTTAGTGAGACATCAATCCCTTAGACGACTCTTACGATACCCGCGGGAAGAGTCGGGGTGGTGACAAATGTATGCTTAGTGGCGTCACCACATGGCTTGCACACTAAGTAATAAATACCTAGGTACTTGAAATACAGCACGTATCGCAGTTCTGATTCAACATAAACATACGACGTTGCTAAGAGTAGTGCCAGCTTTTATGAGTTTTGGTTGTCAGCCGACGATACTACGCAACTATGTCGCTATAGTTTTTTTTTTAATCTGATGTATGGCGTTGGCAGACCGCAGACGGGCGCCGGTTGCGTATGCAATCAATTGTGGCTGCCTCGCTAATCATTCGCCACCGCACAAATGTGTTCCATAGCATATTGGCCTACAATGGCCTACATTAGATGAGCATTTCTCCGAGCGTTTCAACCGCCGTGACTTCGGTGGCAGCTTTATCACACGAATCCCGTGAGAGATGCAAGAACTTTTGGATATATTGGTAGACGTAGTTGACAACTATCAGGCTATCCAAAAAATGTATGAGATGCCCACGGAAATCGGGAAATAATGTTGCCACCGAAGTCACGGCGGTTGGAACGCTCGGAGAAATGCCCAGATCTAATACGGGGAGAGTTTTGACCATAGACAAGATAGTCTGAAACTACGTTTCGTTTTTTTAAATCGACGTTTACTTTTAATAAATTATTGTTGTACTATTCCATTAATCTGGATTCCTCGTAGGTCTATTTTACCTTTTTGTTTTTAAATCATTTATTATATATATGTTAATAATTTAATTTAGGTATATTTTTCATAACGGTACTTGAGGTACTAGGTTTTTAGGACGATATTTTGATCTAATTCCTGATTTTTTCTTCTTTGTAATTAAGAATTCATCGTAGATGTTTCTCTATACGTTATTGGAGCATTCCATGAAAACGTGTCGTAAGCGACACTGTCTTTTCAATACTTTTGAAAAATTAAATTAGTAAGCCGAGTTAAGTAGCCGGGTAGAGCCGGGTAGAGCCGGGTATAATAGCATATTTTATTAGGGTAGCTACCATAGCGACACGTAAGCGACAAAAAATGCTGTTTTCATGGAATGCTCCTATTATGCTTTTTTTCTGTTTTATAAATGTTAAATGCAATTTTATGTAGGGTGAAAGTGTTATTTTCTATTTCTCTTATGAGTTTTTATTAGACGTGTGCGCCGATCTAAAAATGACCGGCGGCGGCGTTTGCTGAAAAGTCGGCGGCGGCGGCGTGATTTCGGCGTGAAATCGGCGTCAAGGTCACATGAATAAAAAAGCGGATTTCGATAGTATAATTGGTCATCTATAGTTCAGATAAATGCAATATACATATCCATCAAACACCCCTACTGACCACTTTATCCAACATGGGCTTTTTCCGCAACTCGACAACCATTGTGCCTTTTTTGCGTGATAGCGAGGTAGCCCTATTCCAACCATCGAAGCTCCTCCACGAAACTCAGTGTATGTTTCAGGTTGCTAAATGCCTCCTATAGTGTATGTGGAGTCCCCAAGTGCCTACTCCTGTATACCTCTACCTGTTTACAATCTAGAAGAATATGTTTTGCTGTTTCCTCCTCTTCCATGCAGGCCCTACACATAGGACTATCTGTTTTGCCCATATTGTGCAGGTGTTTGTTTAATGTGTTGTGTCCCGTGATCAATCCTACTATTTTCCTCAGTTTGTGTCTGGGCGTTCGTAGTACGGTTTTCGTGAGTTTACAGTTTAAATCGGGTAGTACTTCTTTGGTTTGGCTACAGGAGACCAGGACGTTCCAGCATTTTACAATAAATGATGATGTCGTCTTTTTCTACTGTCAAAGGATGTTGAACAAAGTACAAATTATAATTATTAGGTATGATGAACTTTAGTAACACAATTGATGCGATCGTAATTTTTGTTTTGATTAAGGCATTAACAAAGTAGGTAGGTAATTTTTTGTGCAATCGTCCCGAATCCGATGTATGCCTTTAAAGCCTCCGTAGCCTAGTTGGTAGTAACCCTGCCTACGAAGCTGGAGGTTCCGGGTTCGAATCCCGGCGAGGGCATTATTTGTGTATTTTTTTCACAAATATTTGTTCCTTGGTCATGGCTGTCTATGTCTTTAAGTTTCTATATACAGTGTGTGGCCTACAACCGGGGTTAAAATTTAAACGGTGCATTAATAAGCTGATCAACAATCATTTCCACATATTGTAATTAAAAAAAAAAAAAAAAAATTTTTTTGTAATTTTTAGTTCATGTATTTTTCATTATTATGGGTTCATTTACTTGAATTAAAAGTTATCAATAACTTATCATTTTTGAATCATTGAAAAATGTACAATTTTTTTTTTAAAACCGTATCAAATTAGTGTAAAAATGCAAACAAAATTATTGTTATGACTTCCTACCTGGTATACTATCAAGATGTCTTGCGACTGACAAGCTACGACATCGTGATGCCAAGATCCAGTACTAAAGGTCCATAGCTTTGAATGACAATATCTCCGAACTTAACCACTTTGAAACACCGGGACCTTTACAGGATTATTGCTGATAGTCTAAGGAGTCACTCATTTCATTTTTCTCCCGTGTTAAAGACCACACACTGTATTTATCTATTATACATATTTATCGTCGCCTAATACCCACATCACAAGTCTTAATTGAGCTTACCGTGGGACTAGGTTGATTAGTGTAAGGATGTCCCAAGATATTTATTTATTTATTTATGCTTCGTGACTTTCTGCCCCGTTATCATTGCGTTAATTAAAACATGTATTACATGAACCGTTTTGCATCAAAACATCTCTCTCAGAGAAAGTCAGAAAAACAACCCATCAAATTAATTTATCGGTGAAATTTATAACAATACATTGAACCGAGCGGTATAATAAAACAGAGTTGTATCGGGTAGTAAAATTATTATGACATGTGTATTTCCCTATTTTGCTTTTTCTCAGAGATTACATGAAATAAAATGGCAATTCCATATTATTCCTCAATTTGAACAGTAATCACGTGTGTTAAGGTTTAAAATGCATTGGCTGTTCATTTCACTATGTACAAGTACTTGGCACAATTTTATCACAGATTACTTAACCAATAGAGTCCATGGGTAACGAGTATTACATTATTAGGGCGCTATTTATTGCACAACACTTTTAAATGACTATTTAAAATTACTTAAATCAATAATAAAATACGGTCTACTTTTTTAATGTTGACTACCTATCTATAGCATACTTACTTATTATAATCGTAATTCACAGACTTTACTGCAGCATATTTACTATAGTGGTACCAACAAAGTGCGTAGCCAAGATGCCAATTGCTATCGCTCAATCCTGAGCGAAAGGCAACCACTGTCTCTATCGCACTAATAAGCAAGTGACAGAGAGGGGAAACTACGATACGCTACTGAGCATAAACGATTGGGAACTTGACTACGCACACAGTAACCGTACCATGGCTTTGCAAGTATCGGTTACGTTAGCTATTACACGATACGTAAAGCTTTCCATCGCGCTCGCACTTATTTAGGTATTTTAGCGAGCGCGAAGACCTGCTTTACGTATCGAGTAAATAGTAACGTAACCAAACAAACAAAAGCGGTACAAAAGCGGTTTTTCTCAAAATTGTGGATTTCTAAAAGTTCTCTTTCCAGACCAGAGGACTCAAAAAGTGCTCAAAAAAAATTAAGAGAATATACACGCGTTTGTACGTACGCCCATGGAATGCTCCAGTGCGGAATCTATGGGAAGTAATCCAACATCGTAGCTCAAAACGCGCGTAGCGGCAAATTGCGGATGCGCCGGCGACGCGCGCAAATGTCACGCATGACGATGAAATCAGTTTCATTTTCGAATGCGTCGAGAAATCATTTTCATTTCACGTTCTGCGGTTGACGCGAACAAATGCGAGAAGCTTTCAAGACGTTCGACGTTTTCTGTTTCAATGATGTCATACTAGCTTGAAGATTAGGTATGAATAAGATACTACTGTCGTATGTTGAGAGACTGGACAGTCATTTCCTAACTTTCTAGACAATGTATATGAACCAGAGAAACATGCGAAATTAAAAAGAAACTCAAACGCAGAAATAAAACTATTTTTAATGTAATAAGCTTTCAGTTAATTATTTTGGATCTACTACTACTTGCATTATTCAGTTGTTTTGAGTAATTTATTACAGTGTCAACACTATCTGCTAACCTCATTCATAAACGATTTCTAACTTAACAAGGCGGTAAGTATCGTTTATCTGTTTCGGTCATGTAGGCATATTAATAAAATAACACCAGAAGGGACAAACTGTCTATGAATGAATGAGAAGTAGATGACTGAAGAGAGTATGAAGTTATATATCATCATCATCACAAAGTTCACAAACCCACGTCCCTCTTTTGACTTCTCTTAATAAACAGGCCTAGTACCGCGAACACCGAAGTTCGCAAATTTCGGGGATTTTTCTTTGAAACTCTAATGACGCATTCGTTGGAGTGACAGAGACAAATCCCCGAAATTTACGAACTTCGGTGTTCGCGGTAGCAGGCCAGGAGTTCTTGCTTTAGAGTCGTAGCTTCTCGACTTACTATCTCTTCGAATTTCTTCGCAAGCAGAGGATATTCGCAGTGTTTAGCTTAGCACAGATTTGAATCCGATTCATCTATCGATATAATCAATTGAAATAAAACCCAATCTCTCACGATGTTATTTTTATCGTAATCCTGTGCAGACACATAAAAAATCCAATCTATTTGTTTGTAAACTTTTGTCGTAACCAAGTAAATTTACATTTGTTTGACCTTGTCGTTCGACCAAGTTCTCTATTATTTTTTGCCGACTCCAAGCATCACATTTCCCGCTAAGCCTCCGTAATATCTGAAAATAAAAATGCAATAACATTTTACGATTCCAAGTTTCTAAAGCCAACTTAACTCGATTAACGTTTCAAAAATTTCAATTTATGTCGAAAGTGCGACAAAATTCATTTAAGAAGCCAATTTGAAAGCGTTTTTTGTAGCAATAAATTACAGACAGTGAAAAAGTTAATCCAATCGGGGCAATTTATTTTTTATTTAATATTTTTGTCGTCTGCATGCTCGTCACGTAGTGCTTTATAGTCTGTTCCGATAAACGTTCCGGCATGTAAATCACTAAAGTTGCGTGCTACTGTTAAATACGAGGACGTATATTTAAACATTTTTTGCATTATTTTTCGTTGTAAGTAGTAGTACCTAATGCAGGGCAGTAACATCGTCAATTTGGGATCCATTCAAAATGTTTCTTTTTTAAACTAATATTTAAGTGTTGAATTTAATTAAGATAACTAACCCATTCCAACTTTGCAAGGTTAAATTTAAACATTAAAAACCATATAGATACTTCAGTTTTGTGGCCTAGCATTTGTGTAGATACCCCTAGAGTAGAAATACAACCGTACAGATCTTAAACAGGCAGGTAGGTATTTTTCAGCCATGGTACATTTTCTCATTTTTTCACACACTTTTACCATCATTTAATATACAAGCTGGAATTCGACGAGGGACCTTTACGGAAATGGGAGATAGTTAAGGCTATACTGAGCAACTTTTAGTATGGGACCAACCCCGAAATCGTAAAAAAATAAAATGACTTTCATACATTGTGTGTATACATGCCGTACCTTTTTGTATGGATAAGTTTTTTTTTATAAACGATTTCGGGGTTGGTCCCATAGTAAAAGTTGCTCAGTATAGCCTTAACTATCTCCCATTTCCGTAAAGGTCCCTCGTCGAATTCCACCTTGTATATTATTTACGGAATCAAATGTCTTAATATGGCATATAATACAAAGATCATCCCAGCAAGTTATAAAGTTGAAAGTCTATTTGAATAATCCTCCCGTCTAAATTCATTTTAATGTTTTTTCTTCTTGCTACAACTTTAGATAAAATCACTAACTACATATAATTCAATTTTTGTTTTGCCGCCGTTAGTCCCAGAGGATTTGATTTTTCAAGCATTCGTCTCTGAAATAAAATGCCACGTGGAGGGCGTTAAATAGATTGAAGACGGAAATCGGCCACTCTAGGGACATGAGAATGGAATCACACGGAAAACGCGTGAATTATAAGGAAAATAACAAGATTCCAAAGAAAATAATATTATTATAAAATGAAATAATAGTAAATTACAAAAATTTAAAAAATGGGTGCGTTCTGGCCGTATTGTAGAAATATGCGCCTCATTATGATACCTACAAGGGGTTAAAAATAAGTACTACTTGTAGGAATAGTCAAGTTGGTTAAGATATATACAGCGGGGAAACTGAAATATCACATCACCTACTTGACTGGTAGAGAATGCCTTAAGGCATTAAGATCGCCTTTTGTACATTTATGTTTTTTGTAACAATAATGCAATGACATTTCAATCCCTAAGTCGCCTCTTACAACACCCATGGGAAGACTTTAAAAAATAGCCTGGGGCAAGAGGCAAATATATAATATGTTTTTTTTGTCGAACCTAAACCTGAATATCAAAAAGGAACTATGCGAAGGTACTGTACCTAAATAATAAACAACGCGCTTGCAATGCATCTATATCCAAGCTTCAAGGCTGACTTTATAATTGTAGTTTACGAGGTAATGAACGGAAGATAATAAAAACTGTTTGCTTGCGCGTAAAATAATAATTCCGCGTTAAAATATTTCACATTTCCATAGTCGTTATTAAGTATATTGACATAAATACGTCCATTGTTAAATCTGCCTGTGATAACATACATATTGTCGCCGCGAGATAGACTATCGAATCGATCCCTCTTTTATTCATATAGTTAGTAAAAGATGGAAAATCTATCTTGCGGCGACATACTGACATACCAATCATGTGCAAAGCATACTGCTAGGCCTTATTTCACCATGTGAACGTAAAGCAGTCAAAGCATATATTTACTCGCCATCTGTTGTCCCAGCAGCAAAGTCTAAAGCTGTCATGGCGTACGCTGTAAAAGAAGTCCGATAGTCTGATCAAAAACTTATAAATGAAATGAGAGCCCTAGGTCTATATTATAATTATATGCATTGGTTGTTGACTTCAATGACAAAATAAGTGAGATCCAAATGAGTGCCAAGTTCTATAGATAATTGATTTAAAGTAACAATATAAAATATAATTAAACGAACGGGAGGAATGCTGCCCAATATTCATAATTAAAACGAAGATTGTTTTCTAGATTTTTATTACTTTAATTTAGTCTCTTTCAAGCAGCTATTGCAGATCTAAAACAGCTTTAGCTGGGCGAGATTTCGTCATTATGTATTTTTAACTTCAATGGGCGGTGCAGTTAAACTCGTATTTTTCTGACGAATCTTTTCACACTTCATACATCTCTCATCCCATTCATACAAAAAGTTCCGTTGAGTTGACGAGTGGAAGCTAGCACCATTGTTTATTTTAGAAGTGAAACGTCTTGTAGGTATTTGTGCAGAAAATCTAAAAATATCTTAAAACAGGTAAAATTGAAAGGCAGAGTGCATAAATCTCAACTGAAATTTCAAAATTGGTACTAGTAATCTTTTTTTCTCACTGAAGGTAGGTAAGAAGGCTAGGTCACGAGTAGGTAGGAAGATAATTCTATGCTCGCTAGTAAACATCATCGTGAGCTGTAATTTCTAAAAATTCTTTTCTTAGGTTACTAAACACAAAGATATTTTAGAAATTACCGAGAAGAAACCTAGGATTCAAATAAAGAATGTTCATCGTGTCGTCATATCAAACTGTCAAAACTAATGAAGAAAATTAGTAACGATTACGATACAGAAACAATGTGCATAATAAAGCTAGCAAACGCTTTGTATCAATTACAACTACTTGCATCTTTATGTAAACATTTCAATTGTTTGTATCGCGATGCAAATTGCGCTTGGCTTTTTATGTAGATACATAGCGCAATTGTAAATGAAACTGATCAATGTTTAATTAGACTCATTGCTGTGATATTTACAAACATGTTTTCATTTCTGAAAATGAGGAAAGATTTCTCTTTTTCATTGATAAAAATGTCTCACAAATCTTAATTGCTAATCCCTGTTGCTACGAAATCCATTGCACGAAATATTTAAAAATGGAAATGCATCGGTAAAAATAATCTATTGTTTTGCTCATGATTCTGAGTAGAACTAAATAACATACAAATATCTAAACAATTTTGTAAGAACAACAAAAAACAAAAACTCCCTGAAACTTCATCGGGGCTTTCATAGAAGGTATCTCGTGTTTGACAGCAACTTGCAGTCTTTATTTGAATCAAAATAATCGAAAAGAGACATGTAGCCGCGAAAAGGCCGCGTGTTACTGTCAAACACTTACCCAATATCGCACAAGAATCCGTACCATGAATTTGCAAGTATCAGCATCGTTAGGTTTTACTCGATACGTAAAGCAGGCCATCGCACTCGCTCCAAGTCAGTGCGAGCGCGATAGAATGCATTTACAACTAAGGCTTCAGGATGCTTAGCCAAGTTGCCAATCGCTAACGCTTAGTAGCGTATCGTAGTTTTCCCTCTCTGTCACTCTTGCATATTAGAGCGACAAAGACAGTTAGCTGCGATTGACGATTAAGCGCTAGCGATTGGCAACTTGGCTAAGCACCCTGGTCTTTGAATATGGGGCTTGGCAACCCTAGTCACAAACACTCATAACGCATCCACTACATACCGTCATTAAAATTGGCACTTTGCGTACCACCGCGCTCGGCCGCGCCGACCGTTCGTAATTGAACCATTTTCAGGGTTCTCTTAACCGTGTTTAGTATTCTGTGGACCATGTTTTACGTGCCCACGTTATGGGAATTAAGGATAAAAATACGCGTGAAATGGGAAAAGAGATACGGGTTCAGATCTAGGGGTGTTTATCTCGAAAGAGTGGAGGTAGATTGGAGGCTTTTTGGTTGGCTTGGTTTACCAACCCGATTATTCTAGAAGTTTGGATTAATAAAGCACTTGAGCAGAAATGTTTCTAATATACCTTGTCTAGGATCTATTAAAGTTCCTCACTGAGTATAAGATCAGGACGCGGCACGCAAGTTTTCTTAATAGCAGATTAGGTAATTTTTTTTTTATTAAGGCATCAAAATGTTATTATAAATATATAAATAAAAAATCGTTTTACTTTAAGTTCTGTATAGAAGGCCAAGAATAGGTCATTGTCATTGTCAGTAGTCAAAAATGTTTACTCGGCGTTATATTTTCTTCGGTTACTGCGAGGATTTACAGGGTTCTTGGTCTGCGGGCGACTGACAATGGAGGAAATTTGATAGATCTACCTCTATCAAAATAAGAACGATAAGTACAAAACTACCCCCAAAGGAAATTATACTAAACCACAGACAATAAATGTTTAGGGAGGATGTACATAGTACATACTAAATTAGTACATACTAATATTTTCTCGGTTACCGCGAGGATTACACATGAAATAAAACTATGAAAATGGATAAACCCGCGTATATTAATTAATTTTAACTTTACAGGGGGACCCTGTGACCTGACCCGGAGACCACGAACCCTGATATATTATACGCGAGTTTATCCGTTTTCATAGTTTTATTTCATGTTTACTCGGCGGTTAAAAGTTAATAGCTCATATAAATCTGTAAGAAAAGTAAAGTTTTAATACATATTTAGTTAGGGTTTTGTCCCAAAATTAGCGCATAAATTCTTTAACTTCATGTCCACCGAAAAGACGGTAAATCCCAATTTAGAACGCAACAAATCCTTGCTTCCTTTTCGACCGCTCAACCTTTACCGTTTTCGCTCGGTTAGTCGCCTAACATCACACAGCAACATTGTGTTTATTACTGGACACATCGCTAATTGGAAGCATGTATGAACAAATTTTACAAATGCTGTGTCGAAATATTGAGGGTTAAAATTGAACCAGAATGTTCGTGGGGCCTTTATGCTGACATGGTTTTAATTTTAAGCTTTTTAAATTATTATGGAAAACAATGTCGAGTGAGACAAAATATACGAACGAATAAACCTAACCTAATAATAAAATATTATACCTAACTCTATTACTATTAGTACAAACATATATATTTTATCTAGACTTGACTACTTATGATGTCTTTCGAACATAGGTTTTGACGCTCTTATTATGGTTTAAGACATTTATTTCTCAAAAGATTTACATAAATCACTTACTGAGAAAACAATAATTTGCTTAAATCTAAATAGGAGAGGGTAGCATGCGAAAAACGTCTATTATTATGCTGGTATGAAGTGCTAAATATGAGATTCCAGGTATTTTGATACAACAAAAGTTATGCACTTTGCTGTACTAAAGAGGCTGATTTTAGGGTAATTTCGTGAACAAAAAAAAAATATCAAAAAGTAACAAACATGGTCACACCACGAGAGCCGGGGAAAATACTGGTGCAAATTCAGGAGGTTTTCTATGAAAACTATAATATTATTTTCTTTATTTTGTGGTTGTTCTGAAGGAAAAGTTGTTGAGCACAACCATTTTCATACTTTTTGTAATTTGAGATCAATCAACTCCGACTCCATTATAATCAACATTAAATATCTAATAGCTACCTGTCCTGTCGTATTATTAGCTAATACAATAACTATCAGATCGACATCAAAGCGAAATCGAAGCGACATAGAAGCGATATTGTAGCGACATCGGTATCGAAGGACCCCAAGGCTCACAAATATCTGTGACCAGAGTTCTATCATATGACGTTTGAGCAAGTGCTTAAATATTTTTGACCACAGTGGCTGCTCCTATATAAGCGACTGTATCTGAAGGGTCCACGGAAAGAACATGTCTAGTCAAGTCCAATTACAGAAGGAATACCACCTTACTTAACAGAATAAGGTGTGAATTTGCCCTGATATTTTTAAGCACTGGACATGTTTTTCCGTGGACCCTTCATCCATGAAGTTTTGACAATACTCATGACATCCTAAAATTGTATTACTTCTGGCTCGTAAATTACGAAGGCCGTGCCAGAGCGCCATCAATAGAAACTACGCGAATATATTGTTCAAGTCTAGTCTAGGCGTAGTCCATAAAGCCCCTTACGTATCGGACCATTAACCTCCAAGTTTGGGTTAGTCGGAATTACCTCGCATAAAGCAATGAAGTTTCCTTTACAGCTCTGCTACCATTCGGCCGCGCATCGTATAGACGTATTAGAATTTCTCAAATCTGATCTCAATTTGATATTGGTGTCAAATTTTATTCGAGCATACTGAAGGAGGTAGTGCCAAAATCCAGATTGACATCATCATGCGACGCATAAGGAGATAAATGCTACGCTACACTGGGCGGATTGGCGATCGCAGTAGGTATTCAATGTGACCTATACTTACAACTCGACGATCGCAATATTACATTGTGCATCAAGGGTATAGTTCGGGAAATATTATTTGACAGACTCTTATCTTACTTACGACCTTTTGTTTTGCGTCTTTAATAATAGAAAAGTGCTCGACTGCTGATTGTTTAGTAAGTATTAACGCAAAACAAAAGGTCCTAAGTGAGATGACAGTCGGTCAAATAATATTTCCCGAACTATACCTCTCTAGTACGGAATCACTAACGAGGATGTTAGAAGCCCGACGCCGTAGGCGTAGGGCTTTTAATGACTCGAGTTAGTATTCCGCTTACCGACCGTGATGCATACAATGTTTTTCATCACACTTGCCTACAAAATAAGTTTTAAGATATGATTAAATGACGTACTGACATTTCTATTACTCCCTACGGGATTTCACTTTTCTATTCCCCCGCTATGCATGCAAGCAATGGCGCGCTTAGACAGCAAGTGTGATGAAAAAAATCATATACATTAGATTAAGCTAGACTACTTTAAATAGTTACTGCAATTTTAAGGTGCGTGCAGACCAAAAGAGCATTCGCTGTTCTATCCCCCACTCTACGAAATCAACGAATCACGTTTCGCGTAACGATCGAATTTCGTAGAGTAGGGGGATAGAACAGCGAATGCTCTTTTGGTCTGCACGCACCTTTATATGACGAAATAAATAAATCTACTTAAATCATTGCATGCTTTTAGATAGAAGTAATTTAGGCCTTGATGAATAATCGATATAGCCTGTAACACTTCCTGAGATAATTTGCATTACAATAGGATTTATAGTACTGTTAATTAATTAATCAATTACACAAAGAGGTGGTTCTCTAGACAGCTCTTTAAGAGATTACGAATTATTGTTGTAATTTATTATTATAATTGAATTAATCGCCTTTGTAGAATAAACATTAATTTACATTAAGTACTCACTTTATTAGATTACTGGTTATAAATGTTATAATCTTCGTATTCTAAACTTCAATCCTTTTCATTGATTTCAATCAACATTAGGTAATTGGAAAAAAATAGTAAAAAATGTACACAAACAAAAAAAACCTTCAAGCTTGCATGAATGTATAGAAATATGTCAATTGTGGAAAAAATAAAGGCTTTTTTATTTTTATTTTTTATTCATTTATAGGTATGACATTCGGAGCTTTTGTATCTTACGCTAAATTGAGTAAAATATACGAATATTTATTATTTTAGTGTCATTTTGAAACTGTAATATGCATTTTTTAAGTAAGTTATCAAGCCGCTAAGTTTAGCATTGCTTGTCCCTTTCGATCTCATACACATATTGATAAGACCGAAAGGGACAAACAATACTTATCGCCTTGCTAAGTTAGGAGACGTTTATGAATAAAGGGGTTAAAAGTTTAGTAAGAGTACATTATAAAGACACAACAGAAAATAAGTTAGAAAAAAGATATACCTACTTGAATTAAAAAAATATGTATAATATTTCTTTTCAGACACACACATTGTACAACAACATTATTTGCAGTGACTCTGACAATAGGCTGAGCCTGTCCTGCCGAGCCTCTTTATTATAAATTAGCTAAACAAAATGAAAACGCATGCGAAAAAAACAAAAAATTAAATAATGTCATGTTGAACTATGTCACATTGATTAGCAAAGTTAGAAATAAATTACAAATATAATAAATAACTAGGTGGTGTCATGTCAGTTTCAAATAATTAGGATTTTACTTACTAGTTGCTGTGTGGTGACGGCAGTAAGAATACATTTGTCACCACCCCAACTCCTCCTGCGGGTGTCGTAAGAGTCGACTAAGGGATTGATTGAAGTGTCACTGACCATTATTTGATAAAAGATTGATGATGGGCAGCAGCGTCATCATAGTGGACACATTTACTGCGATCGCCAATCCGCTTGCCCAGCGTGGCGATTATGGGCATTTACCTCCTAATGCGTCTATACGCATAGTTAATAGGAGAGGCCTACCTCCAGCAGTGGACTATCATAGGCTGATGATGTGATGTGTGTTACTTACTAGCAATACATTATTATTTTTATTAATAATTATTTTATTAATAAATATTATTTTTATTAAGAATTCACGCTTTGAATCTAGATTTAGAAAGCATTATTAATTGTAGATTATCAGTTACCATACGTAAATATAACGCTACAATTTGCGTGTGGCATGTCACAATTGAATATTCATATACAAACGCGTTGAAAATAATATGGCGTGTCCGTGTTCCGTGAAGTGATTGTTAGATAATAAGATAATAGAAACGACAAAAAAACTACGGATCTAAATGTAATATTTCTCTTTCGTAGGAAATATATGTGCCCGATTTACGGGAAAATTGGCTTACGCGGCATCATAGATTACCACCCACGGACTGCGCATCAGTAACGATTTGACTGTTTTAACCAAAAAAAACTCGATAACTGATTCTCGCAGATTTTTGCTTTTATTGAGGTTCCCTAATGGTGATCCGTAGATTCGATCCCAACTATAAAACAAAGCCCAAATTGTGCTTCCACTAGTTACAATAAAAATACTAAATCGTGAAATAACGAATAGGATAATTAGATAAATATGGGACATTTTAAAACGGTGCAATTGAAAACTACCGATTTTCAACTAACGAGCTATCGTAAGTACTATCATGTCGAAAATCTCGGAAACTCACTAAAAAAAAACATTTTTTTTTCTTTCAAATGCAAAGGGTTTTTTCGCTTATCTTTGCTCTTATTTCTTGGGAAATGTGATATTGTAGCTTAATTATCCGGCTAACAATTGTAAAAAAACCAGGGCATACATTTCGCCTTTTAGTTCAACATAAGTATCCTACATTATTTTTACACCGCAGTTTATGTTTAAAACATTTCTGTGATAAGTTTTGCCATTGAACAAAATTAATATAAGCATACAATGGTATCTAAGGGCTTGTCCATTAATCACGTCATACTGTATAGGGGGAAAGGAGGTCCAGAAAAAATCACCAATTATCACCATAGGGAAGGGGGGGCCATCGGACAAATCACGTGTAATTTTTTGCTACTCTCGAATCTGTTGAACAGTATTAAAGCCAGTAAAAAAAATCTTTACTTTTTTTAATCCCAAAGTAAAAAGTAGTAGTTAAATACTAAGTTTTAAAACTTCCCGAACATTTACCTCGTTAGTACGTAAATTCAAGTGTTATTAAAAGGACTCCTTAAGTTGGCAAAAAAATACACGTCATATTGGCTAGGGCGAGGGGGGGAGTCCATAAAATATCACCATGGGGGATGGGGGGTCTAAAACAGGCCAAAATTGTATGACGCGATTAATGGACAAGCCAAGGGAGAACATCTTAACGCAGCTACGTATCGTCTTAACCCACCTTTATGTGCTGTCTAGTATGTGATCTGTGGCCGGTAGGCAACAAAAATAACTGATCTTGTACACGTGTTTTTCTCCTGCAAGAGGCAAAGAGCAGTTAAGTTCCTACCTAACGCTGAAAAGGTTGCATTTCATTATTAATGAAGGAGCCATTTGCTGTGCTACTAAACTTATTACTAGTAAACAAGGCAATGCGCAACACACTTTTAGTTTTATACTTGATCAATAAGTAAGTATAATAACATCATCATCATCATCATATCAGCCGAAAGACGTCCACTGCTGAACATAGGCCTCCCCCAAAGATTGCCACAATGACCGGTCCTTTGCCACCCGCATCCAGCGGACTCCTGCGACCTTCACCAGGTCATCAGTCCACCTTGTGGGGGCCCTACCCACGCTGCGCCTTCCGGTACGTGGCCGCCACTTGAGAACCTTCCCGCCCCAACGGCCATCGGTTCTACGCGCAATATGCCCCGCCCACTGCCACTTCAGTTTAGCGATTCGGAGAGCTACTTCGGTTACTTTGGTTCTACTGCGGATGGTCTCATTTTTAATCCGATCTCGCAGAGAGACTCCGAGCATAGTCCTCTCCATTGCCTTTATAATAACATACGTCTAACTTAATATCATTTAAAGCTCAGCAGTCCTAGTCAAGGTGCCATTGATTCTGCAATCGTAAACGATAAGTCATGAATGTATGAGAATGACAGATTCAAACGAAAAGTCACGTGACCATTCAATTAAAGTATTATAGTCACGTGACTTATCACTTATCGTATACGTTTGAGAAGCGGTGGTGGCTCAGTGGTTTAGACGTTTGACTATCAATCGTCGTGGGTTCAAATCTTGGCTCGTACCAATGAGTTTTTGGAGCATTCCATGAAAACGTGTCGTAAGCGACACTGTCTTTTCAATACTTTTGAAAAATTTAATTAGTAAGCCGAGTTACAATATAATAATAACATATATTATCAAGTCCGCTGGATGCGGGTGGCGCAGGACCGGTCATTGTGGCAATCTTTGGGGGAGGCCTATGTTCAGCAGTGGACGTCTTTCGGCTGATATGATGATGATGATGTTGATCAAGGCTTTAAGATTGACAGTGTTTCCGACCAGCTAGCATATTTTATTAGGGTAGCTACCATAGCGACACGTAAGCGACAAAAAGTAGATGTTTTCATGGAATGCTCCTTTTCCGAAACTTATGTACGGAATATCAAATGATATTTACTATTAGCTTTCGGCGAAGGAAAACCTCGTGAGGAAACCTGCATACATCCGCGAAGAAATTCAAAGGTGTATGTATAGTTCCCAACCCGCTTAGGGCCAATGTGGGAACTATAGCCCAATCCCTCTCATATATGAGAGGAGGCCTGTGCCCAGCAGTGGGACATTATAAAGGCTAAAATAGTATACTATTGCAGGAAGGCTAGGCCTCCAGCAGTTTAAAAACATGTGCGAGAGGCATTAAAGGTACTTTTACTTATAGCCCCTGGATGCTTAGCCAAGTAGTCAATCGCTAGCGCTTAGTAGCGTATCGTAGTTTTCCCTCTCTGTCACTCTTTCATATTAGTGCGACAAAGACAGTTAGCCTTTCGCTTATGATTGACGATGAAGCGCTAGCGATTGGCAACTTGGCTAAGCACCCACAAGATCGATTTCGGGATATTACGGCCGGAGCCAATAATGTGGGTTTACCGCACTCTGTAAACACGAGCCTCAAACGTGACAGTTACATAAAACGTGGATTTGCCGTACTTGGTACTTAGGCAGTGGTCTCACTGCGAGCTACTAAGCTATGAACTATCCACTATAAACACGAACAAAAGATACGCACTCCCGTGTAAATAAAAGAGACGGCGATCGGCCCAGCTATCAGCTATCACCGCCGAGTATCGCCGTGTCTCTTTTGTTCGTGTTTATAGCCCATAGTTCATAGCTTTACTAAGCTCGGTGAGACCTTGCGGCCCTACCGCGAAAAACGAATTTCGAGGATTTGTCTCTTTCACTCTAATGACGCCTTCGTTTGAGTGACAGAGAAAAAACCACGAAATTTACGAATTTCGATTTTCGCGGTAGTAGGCCAGTGACTTTAGTGGTGTAAAAGTTCTTTGAATATTATATTATATAGCGTCATTTTCCAAGATCAAACTCACTATAGTATGACTAAGGCGGACTTGGTTTAAGAAATTGAATATATACGGTCAACTAATTTGGAACCCACTCTAGAATCATATCAAAATGAAAAGTAGTTTGAAGTGTCTTACAATCTGATTAATAACGTGAATTTGATATGGTTCCTGGACTTCCTGGGTGGCCTAGTGTTCAATTGGTTGAGTGTATATACCTACTATAGCCTCGTAAGACCCAATGTAAATTACAATGTACATAGTAAATAGTTGCAATCTTTGAATCTTTCATGAACCAATCGAAGTAGAATTTTGTTTCATTGCTTTTTGAAACAAACGAAATTCTTCTCAATTTACATACTTATTTATAGAACAAGGTTCAAATTAAAAATAGGAATAGTAACTATGGTGGGCCTTACGACGAGGATGTACAATATAATAATATATACTTACGTAGGTATATT
Organism: Thaumatotibia leucotreta; assembly: GCA_025490895.1. Classification (NCBI taxonomy): domain Eukaryota; kingdom Metazoa; phylum Arthropoda; class Insecta; order Lepidoptera; family Tortricidae; genus Thaumatotibia; species Thaumatotibia leucotreta. The sequence continues at coordinate 258,411 of JALPQI010030548.1, read as the reverse complement.
CCTTATTTTTTTACTGCGGATCTTCGTACGCAGTTCGCAAATAAGTTCATTCATAAACTAAAATAATTATAATACCGACGGATAAATATCTATTCCTGAATAATACGGAAAGTACTACGGCATCTGCTTAAATGTTTTCTTTATTAATTTGATTCTTTTCGGAATAAATAAACAAGTTAGGTTAAATTCATAACTTTTTTTTTTTTTTTTTTTTAAAGTCCTTTGTAAAAAATACATATCGGACCTGTATAAAAACTCTTATAAAAATACAACCACAATAACTTTGTGAAAGCAAATAATTTAATTTAACCACTTAGTGCAATTATAATTTACTTTATTAGGTTATGGGGTTATTCAGTTAATTCGGGGGTTCGACTATTTCGGTTAATTAGTATTTGGCTATTTCGTATTCGTACCGTACCCGATACGGGTTTCATTTTCATGCGACACTCGGTTACCCATACCCATATCGACCGTGGCGTAAATATTAAAAGCTCAGCAGACCTAGGCAAGTAATACATATATCAATATTACAGATTCGTATGAAAAATCGCGTGATATGGAAATATTATGTATGGAAATCGTCTCATGATTTTCTGTTTGTATGTCTCATTTTAATATAATATTATCTACTATTTGCTTCTCGCTCGCGATAGTCGCGATTGTCAAATGGCATCTTGGGTGAACCTGCAGAAATATTGTACCTACTTTTAAAACTTGATGACAAGTTATGGGAGCTCAGGGCCCGCTTTGACCGTTTATTACTTTTTACTTTTTCTTACGCCGCGGCCACGACATCGGTCTAAGGCGACCGGCTTAGCGGAAAACGTATGGTGCTCCCTCTCGTACCCATATCGGCATCCTTAGACCAATGCCGTGACCGGGCCGTTATGTCAATTACACATACATCATTTACATATTATACAAATGTAAGCCTGTAGCCGTGGCATGACTTTGCAAGTATCGGCAGGTTTTACTTGATACGTAAAGCAGACCATCACGCTCGCTACAATATTATGTTAGTGCGAGCGAAATAGAATGCATTACTTGTCGAGTGAAACCTAACGTATCCTTTACTTTCCAACCCATGGTACGGCTACTGGCCTTACTTATACATATTGTATAGTATATCTACGTATTATTTTGCGAGATAATCACGGACGGCTCGGACTCGGCTCGTGCTCGTATCGCAGTAGTCATCCTTAACACATTGGACGCCGGTGACATAGCGTCTGTGATCAAAAACATCTGACTCCTATGCCAGTGACACACATACGTGATCAAAATTACCATACTCTAGTGCCACTAGCATAAATCAAGTTCCTACTCATGTCCAAGTCGCATCGCAATACGATCATTTTTGACACAAGTGTTGTGTCGCCGTAGGAGTACAATCATTTCGGTCACACATGCGTGTCACTGGCATAGGAGTGGCGTAAGAAAATTTCGATCGGTGTAGTATTAGGCTTTAGTGAAACAGTACCGGGGCGAACGTGTTAAATAACGATATTGTAGTACCTAGCTGGTACACGTTCAAGAGGCCATGAAACTATTATTGGAGTTACGTTTCGCGACTACCGAAGCTACCCAGCGAAGTGGGTACTTGAGATTATGGAGTGGGTATTGGGTATCATTGTCAAGTGGTACGCTACTTATAATTATCCCCCATACAAATGAACTACTCAAGAAGAAGTGTTAACTTTGGCGTTTTGTCTTTATGAAGAACTGTAAAAATTGATACGTTTTTGGATATTTGGGTTGTCCACGATAGTATGAAGATTTTTTTTCTAAAAATCTTACCTCTTCAAAGCCTCCCCTGTTACATAAAAGTAGTCTATGTACCAAATTGCAGGTAATTTGCTGATAGGTCGCTCAAAACGGGTAAACTTTCGCTGATCTCATAGAAATAAAAAAAAACTTCAATTCGACAAAAATTTAAAATTGTAGCAGAATATTATGCTTCAATTTAATGAGTAGGTAGGCGTTATTTAAAATATGTAGTTTAAATCATAGAAACTAACATCAGTTTTAAAATAACAGTGGATATGTTCAGTTCATACATTTATGTACTGCAGAATTGTAAAATTTTATGCGAATGATGTTTGATTACTCTGAAAATTGGTATCCGTAACTTTTAGAGGTAGTAATAAGCCCTGTGGAGCTGTGTGAGCTTGCCGCTGCAGCTGCACTAGATCGATTTGATCAAGTTTGATTCATGAATTTATTTATTTTACTTTTGGTCGTTCTTCGGATGTTCGTTTCATCACAACACTGGTTGAACAAAATCACGTTACGTTTTTCATTGATTACACAGAATTCTTTTAGCAAGTCTTCTAGGTAATATGATTATTTTATATCTTTCTGTAAGCATGTACCTAGTACCTACCTACTTACGTGTTAGTAATATAGGTACCTACTTTATCTTTTGCTTTTATGATGATGGCATTTACGTACAAAAAAATCGGAACTACTTTATAAGCAATTTAGCCGGCCTAAAGAAACTTACAAAGACAAAAATACAATGCAAAATTTATCATTCTTCCTTCTACACCAATTTACTACGAAAGAAATCTACGTCGAAGGAACAAAACCTGACATTGAATATGTCTCAGAAGAAGAAGGACATATATATCAATATCTACTAAAGAAATAAAGACGTTCTTTTCCCAAGAGATATCATAGAAGAATAAAGACGTAACTGACTTTATCGTTTAAGGTATATCAAACATTTTTCTTTGAAGCTTCAGGAAGGATAGATACTCCGAAGTTCTCAAGGGCAAGAAGTCAACATAGTTCGTACATTTATCACTTTTGCTCGGGACACCTTTTGGGACGACGATTTATGTCAATCCATAAATCAGAGGAATTGGAGATTAAAGGTAACGACTAAATACGATGGAGTAGACAAAATCATTGTAAAAGGGTCTCTGGTGATATGAACAGTGGGAAAATATTTTGGAATAACCGTAAGGTAAAAATAAGATTTTCACTTAAATTATTCCGCTTCAGTAGTCTCTAGATAAAGTTCCAAGCTTTTGTGTGAATACTGACTGCTTTATTATGAATACAAAATATACTCTCTTTGAAAAATGTACGGCATTGCAAACCCGAGACAGCATTTATCTTGCAAATCTACGTATAAGTAGACACTTATAGTTACTCAAAATATTTAATTGGTAAATCCGCACTGGGCCGCCCTACTCATGAAAAAAGCCTAAAGCTGGGTTTACACGGGCTTAGTTGCTAATGCTTAGTACTTACTTAATGCTTAGTAATACTTAGTAAACATGTTGTATAAGTGCTTAGTATTAGTACAACTGCAAGTGCAAGTGATTAGAAGCCGATCCTATTTACTAAGCGACAAGCACCTACCCCCAACTAAAAATCTACTAATACTTGTCACTTGTCGAGTAGTGTAAACATTTAATGACAAGTGCATTCTGATTAGTGATTAGGTACTTAAAGCAATCGAAGTGTTTTGTTTGCTTAAATTGGTCTGTCGACATCCTCATAAATAATTTATACTCTCTTTGGTCTTCGGTTTCTAGCTCTCTCAACAGATTTGCAGAATTTCCTTCTCTTCTCAGCAACCACTGTCTTGTCCATAAACGCTTATTTTTGAACACTTCTCCTTGCAGATCTTGTATTATAGACATTAAAATAATATTAGAGTAATGCCTAAAAACATTTTTAACACTAGTCGGCGGCGATAATCCATAGCGAGATCTTATAAACTAATACCATTTACTAATACCAATATGTAGACGGTTCCTTGCCACTTGTCACTGTACATATAAGTCCCTAACCACCTACACTAATGACAAGTACTAAGCCCGTGTAAACCCAGCATAATGCTAGGTTTACACGGGCTTAGTGGCTAATGCTTAGTACTTGTCACTTACACTTGTCGGATGTGTGTAAACATGTTGTAAAAGTGCTTAGTATTAGTATAACTGCAAGTGCAAGTGATTAGAAGTCGGTCCTGATTACTAAGCGACAAGCATCTACCCCGAGCTAAAAATCTACTAAAGGTGCGTTTAAACCAAAAGAGCATTCGCTGTTCTAGCGCCCGTTCTACGAAATCAACCAATCACGTTTTGTGTACAGATCGAATTTCGTAGAATGGGAGGTTAGAACAGCGAATGCTCTTTTAGTTTGATCGCACCTTAATACTTATCATTTGTCGAGTGGTGTAAGCATATGAAAAGTGCATTCTGATTTGTTATTAGGTACTAAAACTGTGTTTTGTTTACATTGTTTTCCGAGTTTAACACTAGTCGGCGGCGATAATCCATGGCGAGATCGTTAATGTCATTTTTATTACTCCCTAGGGAATTTCACTTTTCTTTTACTCCCGCTATGCACGCAAGCAATGGCGCGCTTAGATAGCAAGTGTGACGAAAAATGCTTAGCGGCGTGTTAAGTTAGCAGCATTATCGCGACTAACACCTGATACCTGCCATGCTATTCTCTTATTCATACATTCGACGCTGCGTTCGTCAACGAGCTTGACGACGAGACAGCCTTCACTTCAGCGCTGCGAAAAACGGTATTCACTAACATAGAACAGCTCGTCGTCGAGCTATAGGCAGATATAGCTCTCGACGCAGTGTAGTTCTAGCTCACGCTGCATTCGTCGCCGAGCGCTAGTGTCGTTTAAAGTGCATTAAGTGAATACCATTTTTAGGTTCGACGCTGCCGCAGCGCTGACAGAGCGCTGTTAGCAAGGCGGTTTCCTTAGTGAATAACACTGAAGGAGTCCATCTATTTCTGTCGCCACTTATAGGGTTTTGATACATGAGGCTCGCCTCGCTTTGTCTTAATTATCGCGACTAACACCTGATACCTGTTCTTATGTATTAGCAGACTGTAATTACTCGCTAGACAAGCGTATCGTAGATAACATGGTAATTGGATAACATGCATTGATGTGATGGTTTGAAATCAGTATAATAACAAAAACCAGTTGACAGCTCATCAGCCTATACTTAGGATCCGTGGGTACTCTTCCGTCATAATCAGAGATCGGATGGATTTGCGACATTCTTAGTGACTTACGTCATTTTGATGACTTTTAGTATGAGATGTCGCACAAAAATCCGATCTCTGGTCATAATATATTTATTTAACATATGAAAACGTGTAGAAAGAAACTTGTCAAAAACGTTTCAAGAAACGTTTGACTTGTGAGGAATTTTCGAATTACTTTCTCATAGGTCAGCCTCCGTAGCCTAGTTGGTTCGAATCCCGGCGAGGGCATTATTTGTGTATTTATTTATCACAAACATTTGTTCCTTGGTCATGGCTGTCTATGTATTTAAGTATCTATAAGTATCTATCTATTATATATATCGTCACCTGGTACCCACATCACAAGCCTTATTGAGCTTACCGTGGGACTAGGTCAATTTGTGTAAGATGTCCCAAGATATTTATTTATAGGTTAACGTATCTATGCGTAACACTTCAAAAGTATGATAGTCCCAAAATTTATTTATTGGCCGTGTGATGACGGCAGTAAGAACACATTTTGTTACTATGCCAACTCTACCCGTGGGTATCGTAAGAGTCGACTATTGAAGATTGATGATGGGCAGCAGCATCATCATAGTGGAGTGGACACATTACTGCGATCGCCAACCCGGTTGCCCAGCGCGGCGATTATGGGATTACCTCCTATTGCGTCCATTCGCTTAGGAAATAGGAGAGGCTTTTGTCCTGCAGTGGACTGCTCATTTTAGGCTCATAATCAGATGTGATATGATTAGATTTAGCTAGTCATGTGCTTTCACGATATAATTATGTCGTAGTGTATAGCTACTGTTTGTGTTTTTTAAAATAGCTCAAAAATTGAAATGAAATTTTCGTGGGACATAATAACTATGCCGCTATAATCCCGAGAGAGTCCCGAGGCGTGAGTCAGTGCTTGATAATGGAGACCTAGGTCTCCGAAACATTTCGCGCGTCACTATACGTGCTATATAGTGAAACAGTTAAACTCGCGTGTGTTAAATATCTGAAGGGTCCACGGAAAGAACATGTCTAATTGTCTAGTCAATTCAAATTACAGAAGGAAAAACCATCTTACTTTTAACAGAAGGGTGAGAATTTGCCCTGTTTTTTTTAAACACTGGACATGTTTTTCCGATTTTCATCTATATTAAAATTTATATCTCAAACATCATAATACTTTATTGAATATTTCAGACTAACTTTTATTCAATCATTCTGAAGGTCGCTGGAAGACGATGGACACTATACACTTCCAACGGTGTATGTTGAGGTCTAAAGGCGAGGCCTACTATGTTCAGCAGTAAACTATGGCTGAAATGATGAAGAACAAGTTTTGTTTTGATTATCTACCTTAGTTTTTACTTGATATGTGTTGCAGGCCTTCGCGCTCGCTCCAATAAATAAATTCAAACGCGAGATAATGCTTTACGTATCGAGTAAAACCTAACGTAACCGATACTTGTCATGGTACGGCTACTATTAATGCACGATCAATGAGATTTATTTTATTACATGGCTCCTTCATAATATGGTTTTATGGCATTTTTTCACAAAGATGTCGTGTGTTCTGGTCGACGGTCGAGTCGCAACTGACAAAATGGCGGTTTAGCACTGAAGTTAGTCTCGAAGGAGTGATAGTGCAAAAAGGTCACCTGCATAATTTTGATACTTTCTAACCGTCAAATCGACAGGTGTCTTAGTGACACGTAAAATATTGGTGTTTATAATGTCGTTTTTGCAATAAAAATTTTTTCATGGTTTTTGAGTTGTGTCGCTTTTGTATTTAAGTAACGATATGTCCAGGTGGTATAACACAGATGCAATAAATAGAGCAGATACCGTAAACCAAGACCGGCCATCCATCTTCCGAAGATATAAATCAGGTTTCTCATGAATTCGCCTCTAGTCTAGGATTTATTCTGCTTCCTTACAAGGACTAAACTACATTTTTATTTTTACACACGGGATAGTGAATTATTTGCGTGTATGGGCTTTGTACATTACATATCTACCTACCAAATCAATAAAAATGATGTGCTGGACATTGGTTATTAACTATATTTTTATGTACCTAATTAGTATATATAACATGAACCATTTCACTTTTTGACGTCCAACTCGTCCAAGTATTATATAAATATGTATATTATCATCGTCGGTGTTTTAAAACGTTAAATAACAATTATAAGGCACTGGCTTAAGAGACACGGTGATACTCGCCCAGCTATCAGCTATCTGTCTCTTTTTTTTACACGCGAGTGCGTGTCTTTTGTTCGTGTTTATAGCCGACAGTTCACAGTTTAGTAGCTCGCGGTGAGACCAGTGCCTAACAGTCAGTTTCGTTATTTGAGCCTACACGAAAATTACATCGGTAAAAGTAATTGAATTGAATCCATATTTATTATATTCTTCGTATTATGAACATCTCTTCCCACTGGGTTTCCTAATAGACGACTAAGGGATTGAAATGCCACTGAGCATTTTGTTGAAGATTGATGGTGGGCAACAGCGTCATCTCATCGTAATGGCGATTATGTACTTACCTCCTAATGCGGCCATATGTATAAGTAATAGGAGAGGCCTTCGTCCAGCAGTGGACTGGGATAGGCTGATGAATGATGATGATGATTATGAACATAACAAAGCTCAAAAGTAGAAATGTACCTAGACTTTTACTTCAACTCGTGGCGTAAAAATCAGAATAAAAACTACTTTTGAACACGTATATCATAAATCATAAATAAAAATAACTATTTCAAGTGTTGCAATCACAGACGGCTGCAGATACCATTAGCATATCAGTATAATTTAATTAATCTCATTTCAGTAATAATCATAATGTCTTAATCTATTCTGCCGTAACACAATTCACTTTTCAACGCCAGACTCCAACAACGGACGTTCTGACCTTATTTAACTCTTACTTAACTATTGTTAAATGGGCCCTTATATTTATCACACTAGTTAATATTACAAACTATTCAATTTCCTACCTTTCACCAAGTATTTAAGGGTTAAAATTGAGCAAAGGTTTAAAGCTCTTATTACAGTTTCATTTAAAACGCACACTGACATAAGTCAATTCTGCGTCTGGGCAAAATTAATTAGTGCCCAACGTTTCATTATGGATGATGACCGCGTATTATAATTTTAAAGTGAATGGCCCTTAGATAATATGGTGCAATTTTGGTGCGGAAAATGGCCAGAATACAATACAATAGATAACTATGGCACAAAGATCAAATCTTTAATATGTATATTTTTAGAATCGGCTGTAGTATATAGTTCGGGAAATGGGTCCATATTGGCACTTATACAATTTTTTCTTCGAATATTTTTACTAATACCGTTTTTTACTCATAATCATCATTACTCCGAAAATTTTTTCTCATACTTTTTTTCTTACTAAAAATTATACTTCTACCTACAATTTTCATAACGATTTTTATTTCGAAATTTTATCCTCCTAAAGTCGTCAAGTAGATTAATCTATACTCATAAAGTTATTTGAAATAAATTGTTTATTTATAAACATTTTCCCATTAGGTTCACTCTGTTGTGGTATAATTCTTTTATGAATAACATAAACTATGTAGTCATAATGGGCTTTGTGCAGAAACTGTTGTGACATACTCAACTTTAGCATATTTCTTTGTGGCAGATTTCGAGTTGTTCGAATATTATTCGAGCATAATTTCGATGCTCCTATTTATGATGAGGCATAATCTGGATGTGCATAAAAAGTATCGGCATAGTTTGTTTTAGCATAACAGAGAAGGAATAATTACAACCTCTCAATATAATCGAGGTAGTAGTAATATTCTATACGTTACTTACTGTGTTACTGAGCCGAGTACTTTTTGGGTTGCTAAAAAAAAATAACCTCGAAGACTAAGGCGGGAGCAAAGCTCCCGCCTTAGTCTTCTAACCTAACCTATCCGAGTCGGATCTGCCCCGGAAGGTTTTGTTCGCTCGCTTCGCTCGCTCACTGCAGAAATTTTCACCCTCACAGCAAATTCTGCCTGACGAAAAAGGCAAGTTTCGAACATGTGGCCAAAAAAAAAATGCAAATCTAATTTCTGTCTTATAACACTCGGCGTAATTAATGATATGCCAAGATTGTTTCGGACAAAATAATATTCGAAATATTGTTATTTAAGCCAAGTGATGTTTCTGTCTCATTAAGTTGATGCCAAAATAGATTATACCAAGTCTGTTATGTCCTAAGCGTTTCGGACAAAAAAGTTTAGAGGGAACCCATTTAGTACAGTACCTACTCTGCCACAACCTGATTTGTGCAGGTAGCTAGTTTACAGTAATAGTACGATTTATATTTAATTAAACATAAGTACATAGCCGTGCATTGCCGTGTGGTGACGGCAGTAAGAATACATTTGTCACCACCCCGACTCCTCCCGCGGGTGTCGTAAGAGTCGACTAAGGGATTGAAGTGTCACTTACCATTCTTTGATAAAAAATTGATGATGGGCAGCAGCGTCATCACAGTGGACACATTACTGCGATCGCCAATCCGCTTGCCCAGCGTGGCGATTATGGGCATTTACCTCCTAATGCTGCTATACGCATAGTTAATAGGAGAGGCCTACGTCCAGCAGTGGACTATCATAGGCTGATGATGTGTGTGATGAAACATACATAATTCATACATAAAACCAGTACAGATAAAAATAAATACCTATAACATTAGAATATATAGCATAAAATAAGTATAGTGAAAAATTATATACACATAAAAGTTAGTACTAAAAATATGTATGAAAAACAATATTATGAACATAAATAATTCTATGTGATGATGATTATGAACAAAGATTATTATAAATACCGATCATTATGAAGTTAAATTGTATAAGAAAAATTTTCGGAGTTCCAATAATCTAAGTTGCAATTTTATAAATACTTTGGCGCACCCTCGGGAAATATTATTTGACCGACTGTTATCTTACTTACGACCTTTAGTTTTGCGTTAACACTTAATTACAAGACAATCAGCAGTCTAGCACTTTTCTATTGTTAATGATACGAAACAAAAGGTCGTAAGTAAGATAAGAGTCGGTCAAATTATATTTCCCGAACTATACATGGACGTAAATAAATGCTAATTTACACTCTAAATTGTGTAGGTAGGTACGCAGACAATCTTCAATGCAATTAAAATTGAGACTAATTTAGTTACCGTCGTGTTTGTGAACGCAAAATGAAATATAACATGTTACACGTGGCAATTTCATGCATAACACAAGATATTAACCCAGAATCTAGAATTCTAGATTCCTAGGAATGACATTAGAATCTTACAAATTGATCTCATGTCTGCATCTTTAACCTTTTCAACGCCAAGAACCACTAAAGTGGCCGTGTGTTGTCTTGCCTACCACGCCAGCAGCCACTAAAGTGGCCATCGAGTATGCTGTCAAAGTAACTGTCTTGCTGACAGATAAGGTTTATTTTCGTGTATTGATGCGAGAGGGAAGGCGTTGAAAAGGTTAACAGAGTAGGTACAGTGTCATACATGATCAGCGGCCCTAGCGCGAACATCGAAATTCGCAAATTTTGAGGATTTGTCTCTCTCAGTCTAATAACGCCTTCGTTGGAGTGACAGAGATAAATTCTCGAAATTACCGAATTCCGATTTTCGCGGTAGTAGTCAGCTTCTCTCAGTTTATTTCGTCGCTATACTTACTTAATTTAGTATCTGCAACCACTCATTTGATGGAAAAAACACCTTTATTCAGAATGAAAGAAAGGTGACCTTTCTATGAATTGATTGCTGTAGATTCGAGGTTAAGAAAATATAGCAACGATATCTGGATGTTTAGCTCCTAAAAGGGTTAAAAACGCGCCTTGTAGTATGAAGTGCAAGAAAAGCCGGTTGTTTTTAATGTCAAAATGAGATCAATTTGGTAAATGCCTATTAACTATTGGACGGATCGAAAAATGTTTGGAAATTTTGGATTTTTTTGTCTATTGGGGTCAAGCTCTAATGACGCCTTTGTTTGAGTGACAGAGAAAAATCCTCGAAATTTACGAATTTCGATTTTCGCGGTAGTAGGCCTGAGTAGAAATATATTTATACATATTTCCTACCTCCTAAAAGGGTTGAAAAGGCTTGTAGTATGAAGTGTAAGCAAAATCGGTTGATTTTAAATGTCAAAATGAGATCAATTTGGAAAATGCATACGTTTAGTTTGAGCGAAGTAGCCGTACTAAACTAGGTTACTACTTATTGCAACTGTGTTCTACGTTCTGAACTATGTATAATTTTCCTGTGACTCGGTCTGTCAATTGCTTACCTATTTTTTTTTAATTCTTATTTTTTATAGTGACATTATTCAGGTTATGTAACTAATTGAAAATTAATTGTTTTATTAACATGTAGTTTAATCATTTATAGCAATGATATAATATGTATATAACATGTTTAAGCGGTTTAGCAGCCATTTCGTCCTTATGGTAAGCGATAAAGTGGGACGTTTTTACAAAAACGCTCACTGTATTATAAGTAGCCTACCTATCAGTGGCGGCGCGTCCATACAACCCGATTCCCACCGGCTTCCCTAAATTTTTCCCTCATTTATCAAACTCATCCAATATTATCATTTAAGTACATTCGTGTAACATTACCAATACATCTGTACCTTTAATAGAATAATGCGAACTACTATATCTCTAGAAAAGAGTTCAACCTATAAATCCTATAATAGCGCGTAAAGGAAAGTAACCCGGTTCGACGTGGGCTTTTTATTCCGATCTTATTCATTCATAAAACTACTTCGCGACATCGAAACGCACGCACACATTCACAAACTCCCATTCACAGAACTGGCAAAAATGGCGGCTAGGTAAGCCATAGATCGCCGGCTTATCGAAACATTCCGTTATTTAAATTGATGCTTTATTATGTACAGTGTAAGGTCTATTTTGGTATGCGTCACTTCACTAATTTGAATCCGGGCGAGTTACGCGCGCGCCCTTTAAGCATTGCCAATATTGCCATTACAAAACCTGCATTGAATGAATGGGCTAATCATTGTAAAATTCTGGTGTTATTGATGTAAAATATTTTAAAATAAGGATACTTTATTACAAATTATACATGGATTTAGAAATGAATTAATTTCACAAAATTAAAGAGTTAGATTTGTGCGTGCGGAGAAATAATAGATATCATAGCAACACTCAGATTGGTCAGATTCGGTGTTTACGTTTGTTGTTTATATTGTCGGTTTTTCGTAAGTTTAGATGATAAAGTTAAATTAACTAATAAAGTTGCTTGTGGTGAGATTCGTGACTGTGTGATACGTATTGGTTGTGTGATACAGTGTGTTCGTTGCAAATACTAAGCGGCAGTTAGGTAAATATTTTGTGAGGATTTCATAAGTTGTTAAGATTTAAGGTTAAATTAGTTTATAATAATCATTCTGATGGTGGCTCTAATTCGTTTTGATTGTTGTCTAGTAGATTATCTACTGATATTATGCTTTTCAAAGCTGTTTTTTTTAAATAAAAGGTACATCGTACAAAAAGGCCGTTCTCGCGTCGGTGGACCAGAATTAAAAAATAGATTGTTAAGTGAACGGATGGTTTTTCAGCACCTTCACAGTGGGCTATACATATATATAATAAATATGCTTGGCTGACCGACATCTACAATCTGAACAAAATGTTATATTTTTCCATAAGTGCGTGGATACAAGGGGGTTTGGCGAAATGAAGTATGACTAATTCGGCCCAAAATCACGCGCAAAGCGACTAACACTTGAGGAGTTGTTTGATGTTACACAATTTTGGGAATAATAGGATGGAAACTTCCCTTGGCAACCATTATGATGCCCACCACCGCAAAGTGGAGCGAAATAGAAAGACAAGGTTTTTGCTCCGAGTTGCCCTACGAAAATTTTCACGCGCCGCCACTGCTACCTATTAAGTATTGTTGTTATTAGAACAGTTATCTATGTAAGTATAACATACCTTACATAACATTAGATTAAGAAAACCGATTTTCACTTCTATCCTAAGGGCACAAAATGGAGTTATGGAAAATGCGAACCGAGAAATTCTACCATAGCCACTTCAAAATCTATAAGGGAATAATATAATACTTGCCCATTTGCCCAATGGGCACACTTAGCCCATCAAACGAGTTACGTGTTTGTGTTTTGAATTGAAGTAAAGCCGGGATTATATGTGTAAGAATTTACAGATGTGAATTCTATAGTAAGTGGTAGGACAGTTCCTATAGTTAGTTATTTGTACTAAGGAATGTGAGGTGAACATCACTACATCATTCGTAAGTATACCTCCGGATATACTCCGGAAATACTGACTAAGTGTCACTGACCATTATTTGATAAAAGATTGATGATGGGCAGCAGCGTCATCATAGTAGAGACCAATCTGCGATCGCCAATCCACTGGCCCAGCGTGGCGATTATGGGCATTTACCTCGTAATGAGTATAGCATAGTTAATAGGAGAGGCCTACGTCCTGCAGTGGACTATCATAGGCTGATGCATGTATATCTCCGGATCGATTGCAAAAAAAAATCACGATCGTATCCAATCGTGTTACGAAACGTATTCATACAAACTATAATAATATGGTATACTCTGTTCAATAACCTTCGGCAGTAAAAGGGGGCAAATTTAAAAAATATAGGGTGCTTGGACAAGTTGCCAATCGCTAACGCTTAATCGTCAATCGTAAACAAAAGGCAGCTTTGTCGCACTAATATGAAAGAGGAACAGAGAGGGAAAACTACGATACGCTACTAAGCATTAGCTATTGGCAACTTGGTTAAGCATCCCGGTACGTATGGTTTATCGCTCATAGAAAATTTTAATTTGTCGCCATTTTTGTGTCAAAGGTTGTATATTTGTGTGATTCGTTGATTTCGTAGAGCGGGGGATAGAATGAGCGAATGCTCGTTTGGTCTAAATGCACTTTCAGAAATCGGCAATTATAACTGAAACATAAACAAACGAACACATTCACATTTATTTTCATTATTAGTGAAGATAGGAGCAAAGGAAGCAACTTCGTCTCGCTCATTAATTATTTCCGCTAGCTACTAAAATACACAATTTATTAAAAATTACGTTTCAATTTCGTTACCACGCTTGCAACGTTGTTTGTACGAGTAACATCAACAAATATTAAATTTTGACATCGAGGGCAATTAGCCGGTAATTATCCTTTGATTAAATGGCTGTAGCTTTGATGTAATATGTGTAAATTATGAAGACATAATAACAGAAAACATAACTAGGGTTTGGGAGGCATAATGCAGTAGGTACTTACTTTCATACACAATAGTACATTGTGCATCAAGGGAGGTAAGTACGGAATTACGAGAGTGTTAGAAGCCCGACGCCATAGGCGGAGGGCTTTTAATGACTCGAGTTAGTATTCCGCTTACCGACCGTGATGCATACAATGTTTGTCATCACATCACTTGCCGATAAAAAACAAAGTTTTATTAAATGACGTACTGACATTTCTATTACTCCCTAGGGAATTTCACTTTTCTATTACTCCCGCTATGCATGCAAGCATTGGCGCGCTTATACAGTAAGTGTGATGAAAATACTTTTTTATCACACTTGCTGTCTAAGCGCGCCATTGCTTGCGCGCGTAGCGGGAGTAATAGAAAAGTGAAATTCTCTAGGGAGTAATAGAAATGTCAGTACATCATTTAATAATATTTTGTCTTAAAACCTATTTTTTTGTCGGCAAGTGTGACGAAAAACATTCTATGCATCACGGTCGGTAAGAGGCATACTAACTCGAGTCATAAAAGCCCTCCGCATAACGGCGTCGGGCTTCTAACACTCTCGTTAGTAATTCCGTACTTACCTCCCTTGATGCACAATGTACTATTATTCGTAAATGTACATCATATCGGCCATCATCATAAGAAAAGTATTTTATTTAATTATATTCATACCTATGTTATTCGCGGGTAAGGTGGGACGGTGGGAGTCATATCATTGTTCCGGCTGTCAAGACCAGACGGACGATAAATTGTCCCATTTTATGCTCATTACTAACTATTATACCTTTGTTTGTGTAACCCAATTAAAACTATGATTAAAATTGTACCTTCCTCCTCGTACAATCTAGTAGCAGATCGTTGAAAATGTATTTATCTATCTATACATATAATAAAGCTGAAGAGGGTCGAAAGTCTGTACATGGAAGATATTTACCAAAAAATGATGGAGGAGGTCTTAAAATCGATAATAGATCACATTTATGTAATTTTTAGAATTTTTGTCTGTTTGTCTGTTTGTCGGTTTGTCTGTTTGTCTGTTTGTCTGTTTGTCTGTTTATTGCACGGAGCATCACGAGAGAACGGCTGGATGGATTTTAATGAAAACTTCACTGTTGTATTCAGGAGACCTCGGGTCGGGACATAGGATATAAAAAATGGTCAAGTGTGAGTCGGACTTGCAGTAAAAAATTAAAATTATAGTTAAATCAACCTATCTCAAAAAGAGATATTTTGATCAAACCAGAAGTCGTTGAAAGAGTTCATTACTATGCATGTGTCGTCATCATCATCATCATCATCATCATATCAGCCGATAGACATCCACTGCTGAACATAGGCCTCCCCCAAAAATTGCCACAATTAATGACCGGTCCTGTGCCACCCGCATTCAGCGGACTCCTGCATGTGTAAATATGTATGTGTAAATGGAACAAACTACAAAAACTGCGTAAATTATTTTAAGAGACATGACCAATCAATTTACAAGAAACACCTTAAATGTAATAGCCTACAACTATTCAAAAGTATCAGCAGACGCGACGCATTTGCCATGACTATTTGAGCAGGCGCTATATTAATAAGTGAGGACTGCATTCTTCAACCCTCAACAATTTATCAACACCATTTTTCTCAGAACTTTATACCCCGTACTTTAATATAATTGAACAAGGGCACACTTTCAACGGCTTTAATAGCTGATATCTCCAAAACGATCCGCTTAAAGAAAAAAGTTTCTATAATTTTTGAAGACGTTTCTTTTGATGTCTCATACGCTTACGATTATGTACAGTCGAGTTCATAAATATATGAGCAAATCCAAGGCTTCAAAAATAAATGAACATAGAAAGATACATATTATTATGCATCTGAACAAATTTACCAATCAAAAATATGTGTACATATTACCTGTCAAAATAATCCCAGCATGTGTCAACTGAAAAGTAAAAATTATAAAACTCAACTGAAAAGTAAATTATATGTGCAACTTCACAAATATCAACGCAAAACCTTTTTGAAAGCGAAGGTTAACCCTTCGGGCTTTCGGCCCTCGGGATCGCGTGAACTGTGTCCTCGAGCCTACGACCCTCAGGTTCATAGACTGACAGCGAAGGTTAACCCCTCGGGCCTTCGGCCCTCGGGATCGCGTGAACTGTGTTCCCGAGCCTACGACCCTCAGGTCCATAGACTGACAGCGAAGGTTAACCCCTCGGGCCTTCGGCCCTCGGGATCGCGTGAACCGTTTCGTCGAGCCTACGACCCTCAGGTTCATAGACTGACAGCGAAGGGTAACCCCTCGGGCCTTCGGCCCTCGGGATCGTGTGGCCTGTAGCCTCGGGCTTACGGGCCCTCGGTTTGTTAGGCTGACAGCGTGGGTTAACCCCTCGAGCCTTCTCACGATCGTGTGAACTGTGTCCTCGAGCTTACGGCCCTAGGGTCCATAGACTGATAGCGTGGGTTAGCCATTCGGGCCTTCAGCCCACGGTTTGTTAGACTGACAGCGTGAGTTAACCCCTCGGGCCTTCGGCCCTCGGGTTTGTGTGGATGGTGGCCTTACTCCTGCAGTCCTCCTGTTGATATACTGGCAGCGGGTATTAATGCCTCGGCCCTCGGGTTCGTTTAGACAGGGGCCTCGGGCCTCCGATCCTCGGGTTGATAATCTGACAGCGTGGGTTAACTCCTCGGGCCTTCGGCCCTCGGGGTCGTGTAGACAGTGGCCTCGGGCCTACGGCCCTCGGGTTGATAGGCTGACATTGTGGGTTGACTCCTCGGGCCTTTGGCCCTCGGGTTCACGTGGGGAGTACTTAATTGATCCGATTGGCTACAGGACATACTGAATGCTCCAAGCTCTGTCTTCTTACAGCTTAGCATCGACCATAAAACAACATTTCGTCATAAGCCCGATTAGGATTTGGCCCTAACTCGAAGCTCGGTTTCAGCCTTCGTGGTCTTGACGCCTCACCTTTGAGCCTTGGGCCCTCAGGCTCGGTTTGTTTAATTACTGCGTATATTAAATGCTTGGCACTATGTCTCGGTCTCGGCCATAAAGACAGTATTTCATGAAAAATGGCCCTCAGGCTCGACTTATTTGAATACTGAATAAATATTATATTGAATGCTAAAACGCGTCGGGCTCGGACCACTGTTCTGTTTTCTCATAGTTCGGCCTACGACCTCCTTACTCTTATTTGACATGTATTTTTATTGTTTCTGTGATTGGGTCGGCCCTGCTGCAAGGCCGAATTACTTGGGCCCCTGGAGTGGGTTTCCGGGCCTTCAACTCTCTGCTGGATCGGCCTTCTTCCTCCTAAAGTTCGCCCTTCGGGCTTGCTGAACTACTCGGGATTTAAACTTTTCGCCCCAGCACACTGCCATCTTAGATTATTTTCCAACTTTTTCCGAATATTACTCTTTTGGGTTCCTCGACTCAAACCCTGGCGATAGGTTTTTGCATACACTGCACTGACGCTTACTGCCACGCATTCAGCAACTGAAGTCCTCCGGTTAACTTAGGGTAATCCATGCTATGATGATGACTTTTATGACGCTATCAAGCCTCATCTTAATTTTTACCCTCAACTCCTTACTTACGCCATGCTTTTTAGAATACGTATAATTTTGGCGTTTTGAAATACGACTATCATTTTGTTTGCTGAGGGAAACCACATTATTTTACTACCTTTAGAGATATCAAAATTTGCGTAGTATTTGGAAGTTAACCTCAAACGATAGGTACCTAAACCATTTATTTCATTGTGTATGATATTAATTTCTTTGCTACACCGAACACAATACGTTTGTAACTTGGCTGTTAATCTGATATCTTATCACCAAAAGGACCAATTCTAAGAAACCCATTTACCAGACATACATTTGAAAATGTACAACACAGATCACCGAACAGCACGCGTGCGAAGTCGCGGGCACAGCTAGTAAGAAATAAGGTAGTTTCAATTCAATTGTCAGCCTCCGTAGCCTAGTGGGTACTGGGTAGTGACTTTGCCAATGAAGCTTGGAGGTTCCGGTTTCGAATCCCGGAGAGGGCATTATTTCTGTAGATATTTATTTATCACAAATATTTGTGATAGTAGGCAATGTAGGCATGTATTTAAATATCTTTATATAGGTATCTAATTATCTATCTAGGTATATAATAGATAACGAAATCGTCGCTTGGTTGGTAAATCCCAAGCCTTAATTGAGCCGTGGGACTAAGTCGATTTGTGTAAGATGTCACAAGATTAAATAAAAAAAAATAATTTATCTAAAAGCTTCCCCTTGAATCACTCTCTGCTCTACAACGGCATGAAATCCCGGGATCCATATGTCAAATCCCGGTATTGCATACAAATTAATCCCGGGATTACATGCCCTACTCCCTACTAAAGAAACAAAACTTTTGCATACATAAGAACAGACGGCAAGAAACGGTTTTGGTTTTATACTGCATAGTAAAGATGAGTTACACACACAGTGTTGGGCATAGTTAACTATTTTTTGTAACCTAACTACTGATTACGACCAAAAGTAGTTAACTACAACTAGTTGAGGTTACATGAAACTTAACTACAATGATCAAGGTTAACAAAGAAACCGTTAATCATGACTACTGTAATCGATTAGTTATAACTACTAATTACATTAGTCCTAAAAATACACACACAATTTTATAACAGACACACACACACACGAGAAGATTTCCCCTAGAGACTGCCACAAAGATCGGTAGTAGGCTGCCCGAATCTAGAGGATACAAGATTTTATAGCCATTCGGTGAAGAAAAACATCTTGAGGAAACCTGCATATATGTTATGCAACTTATGCACATTTAAGGCACGATTGATGTCGACTTGCGGAAAAATGCTCAGACTATACAATACCGTATACTTACACGATGTAACACAAGGAATGCGAATAATTTTAGAAGGGTGTTCCTAAGGTCTTAAGAAGTAAAAAATGTTATATTATAAGTTTTTGTTTCGCAAAAAAATGTGTTTTTCTTTGTTTTGAACTCTCCTGAACTTTAAAAGATATAAATATTGAAAAAGCCATCAATTTAAGTTAACCATAACTTTTTATTATGATTTTGGAGTGAGACTACAATTTTTTTATTGTTTGGATGTCAGTTAGAAGGTATGTCTAGACTAGATCACCAAGTGGCAACACTGCAATCAAAAAGATATTTTCTACTGACTTAGTACGAAATAATTATTTAGGAAAACATTTAAATAGTTATCTCTAAAACTAGGCCAAATCCAGAAAATTTTATATATCATGTTTTGCCCCTTACGACCTCAAGAATACGCTGTTAAAATAAAATTATTCGGATTCGTCATATTACACCGTGTATACTAGGATAAACCGTTAATAACTGGTCATCCTTTACTACTAAAAAATAACATGGTGAATTAAACAGAATGTACTTTTACTTTGCTTATATCAAATGATTTCTAATTATATGTTAGCAGAATTCATTTTTAGTATAGTATAATGTTATTGTCACTTATTACCATAGAAACAAACTCAAAGATACCCACCCATCTTTGAGTTTGGCACATTAAAGAGTTTGCGTAGTTATGCAAACCTCCTATCTTGATGTGCCAAACTCCATATTTGTAGTTATAAAAAGTAACCGTGATTGCGATTACAATTTGTATTTAGTAACCTAAATGTTTAACTACTTTTACGATTATTTTATAAAATCTAAAATCTTGATTACTAACTACAAAATGTAACCGTAGTTAGTAATCTGTAGTTAGGTTACGTTTTGCCCTACACTGTACACACATGAGTTAGACTTAGGATAAATGAAACAGCTTGGGTAGATTTCTGTTACATCAGTTATAACCAAGGATCGGACAAACGCCCGTTATTTTGAACACATAACAATGTTCCGTACAGTAGAGACTTCCTTATCTTATCATGTTAACATATTTAATTTAATATTATGTTTTTTTAATAACACTAACACAAAGTATATATTTAGGAGATTCCAACTCTTTCTTTCTTGTACAAGTTGTAGATATCATGATTGTGACTAATAAACGATTTAAGTAAAATTACCTAATTTATATACACATATATAGTGGATCACGTCAAAGAGGCATTTTAATGAAAAAAATATACAAAAATTTAAAAATGAACTGAATAAAATAAACCTTTGCAACCTAATAGATAATAATAAAAATGTAAATGAAAACTACAATGTTTTAAATGAACAATTAAGTAACTTATTAAACTCTTGCATACCTAAAACTAAAATAAAAATAAAAACAACTACCAAAAAAACCTGGTTAACAAAGGGTATACAAATATCTTGTAGACACAAACGACTTTTAAAAATACTAGTATCCCAAGTTGACAACCACATACTAAAGGCGCATTACAAGCAGTACGAAAAGTTACTGAAAAAAGTGGTCATAGCATCAAAAAAGCTCGTAAACATATCACGTATCAAAAAAACAGATAACATTGTAAAAACAATGTGGCATGTAGTTAAAGAACAGACAAATAAACTTCCTCCAAGAAATATAAATAATATTAAATTAAATATAGACAACAAAATAACGGAAAGTCCTATAGAAATCGCAAACTCTTTTAATAATTTCTTCACTTCCGTGGGTGGAGTAAGTACTAACGATGCTACTCCACGCGGACGGCCAATTATCTCACCTTCCGAAAACTCGATATTTCTTAGTCCTGTCACTCAACAAGAGATATTCAAATTAATCAAAGGTTTAAAAAATAAAAGAAGTTTCGGTCATGATGAATTACCACCTCATTTAATTAAAAAATGTGCCGAGGAGCTAACACCCGCTCTAACGGAGCTTATCAACCAGTCATTTACCCAGGGCACATTTCCGGACATGCTAAAAATGTCGATCATCAAACCTATTCATAAAAAAAGGCAACCAAAATAACTGTAGTAACTACCGCCCTATAGCCCTTCTCCCCACATTTTCAAAAATTTTTGAAACTGCAATGTCTAATCGTTTATATTCCTTTTGTGAGAAGTTTAATGTGTTTAATAACTGTCAAAATGGATTTAGGAAAGGTCGATCAACGACATCTGCAGTGTTTAAATATATAAATGAAGTATTAAATGTAATAAATAATAAAAACTATGCTATAGGTGTGTTGCTTGATATGAGCAAAGCCTATGATTGCGTTCTTTACGATATTCTGCTACACAAGTTATTTGGTATAGGCATTAGAGGTTTGGCTTACAACTGGTTCGTATCATACCTGACAGGTCGTACCCAATGGGTAGAAGTTGAACATCATAACCTATTAACTGGTCACATTAGAACATTTAGGTCAGAAAAAACTTCTGTCACTCGATCAATACCACAAGGCAGTGTTCTCGGCTGTATTCTATTTTTAATATACATAAATGACTTGCCCAAAGCTACGGATAAATTTTGTACTCTTTTTGCTGACGATATGTCATTAATAATACCTTGTCATAATGAATCACTTTTAAATAATAACTTAGACTCATCCCTTGAAAATATTGTTACCTGGTTAGACGACCATAATTTAAAACTCAATCTTGATAAAACAAAACTCATGCAATTTAGGCCTTATCAGAAACGTAGCATAAATATAGATTACACATTTCTAGACACGAAATTACAATGCGTTGAAACCTTCCCACTGCTAGGCATACATATAGATTCGACAATAAATTGGAAAGAGCACATCAACTCAGTTTGTACAAAGTTGAGCAGATTCTGTTATGCTCTATACAAGTTAAAAAAATGTACTGATGTAAAGACAGCCAAGTGTGCTTATTACGCATAGGCACATGGTTGTTATATGGCATAGTGCTATGGGGTAACGGACCCGATGTTGACAAACTATTTTTGTTGCAGAAACGATGTCTCAGAATTATTGCAAACATAAACATTATGACTAGCTGCAAGAACTATTTCATTCAACATAATATTTTAACTTTGCCGTCAATGTATATTATGGAAGTTAGCATTTTCGTTAAAAACAACATCTCTCTTTTCCCCCAATACTCTCGTCCATCAGGATTGCGTCCCAATAGCAGATTAGCCCGTCCTAATTCCAACATGAAAATGGTACGCTCTGGCCCATTTGGCATGGCAGTTGAAATCTATAATAATATTCCTAAGCTGATACAAGCTGAAACAAACTTAAATAGATTTAAAATGCAATTAAAACGATATTTAATTAATAAAGCATATTATTGTACTCAATAATTTTTAAGTGATAAATAGATGTTCTGTAATAATTAATATTAGTATTAAGTTGTATGTTGCTGTACCCTTACAGGGTTCATGTTGAGACTGTGAATAGCTTAAAGACCCAATGTACACATGAAACGCAATAAAATATTTGTATTTGTATTTGTATTTATACGAGAAATACATAATCCGCTTAAATCGTTTTGTTTCATGAATAATTATGAAAACGAAAAGACTCGAAATTCAATATCAAAAATTCTAAATCGATTATGGGTCACAAATTCACAATCATGATGTGTACAAGTAAATAGGAGTTGCGATCTCCTAAATAGCTACCTACATACTTTGTTATAGTGTTATTAAATAAATATCTTATAATATAAAATATATTAACATCATAAGATAAGGAAGTCTCTACTGTACGGAACAGGGTTATGTTTTCAAAATGACGGGCGTTTGTCCGATCCTTGGACCCATAACCAATAATTATCGTATTATGTAATTTTCATATTTTGTACACGATTAGTAATACTATTGTTCTGCATAATTAAACAAACGATCAAGGAAATAATTTTGGTTAACAAAAACAGTGTGACGGTAAATCATAAATGTGTACAAACTTATAAATACTCCTACTGCTTATTAATAATATACTTATTGCTGAACTACAAACAATATACAGTTAGTAGAACAACAATAACCAAAATGTGATTACCAAAAACTTGTTGAATATCATGGCAATTTTATTCTCATGCCACACCCAGGGGAAATCATTGAGAACGTAGTTTCCACGTACAGAAACTTACAAAATTGACATGTTAGCGCTATTTGAGAACTGTGTGTTATTACAGAAGTTTATGTTATGGCTGGTGATTTACAAACAATACTACAGAGGATGCCTCTTGAGAATAATAATATAATAATATTGTGATTAAGAGATACAGAGAATGAGAGTGGAAAACATGTTCGAAATTTACAATTCTCGCTTTGATTTGACACGAACACGACCCTAGTTCAAATTCTTCTCATTTCAATGACACGTAATTTTTTTTAATGTTCGAATCGCCCGTTTATTCTTTAAATAAATAGTGCATATGAAACTTACCGATTCTATTTTAAACTGCAAGTGTGGTAGCTTTATTTATTAACTCCCTTATTTATAAGCGTCGCCTTATTTAGCCAGACGAAAGGTATTGTTTTTCCCTTTCGATCTCATTGATAGTTATATCTGAACAAAAGGGACAAACGATACTGTAGTTTTTTTAAGTTAGGAGACGTTTATGAAAAAGGAGGTTAAACTTTTATTAATAATCGTCTTTCGTACAAAAAAGTCAAACTAGTAAAACATAAACCTGGAGCTTGTTTACCAGAGGAACAGAAAATGTTTACAAGCACTGGATAGAGAAACAAGCCGTAAACATTTTTGTTTACAAAATAGTCACACATTTTATTTATCTGCCGTCTCAGACCGTAAAATTACGGCGAGGTAGTTTATCCCGACTTTTACAACATAACCATACATACTACAACTGTAAATCATTCGATATTAAAGACACACATAAATCTAAGCCAACATTGGCAAGGTCCCGGCTTAGTAAAAAAATAAATGCAAAATATATGTTCACAGATCAATTATCCACTAGACAGAGCAAGTACGTATCTTCTGAGTCAAAAGCTCGGACCGCAGGCTGATGTGACATTGCTATTATCATTATTATCAATAGCATACAGATTATAACAAAATAGTGGTGTTCCGGCAGAGCCGACTTAATTCAGTATCATATTTTGAATTATGAAGTGCAAGTAATGCTTGAAAAGCTTCACGTACGCTATTTGTACATATTTAGAGTAATTTTCAACAATTTATTATGGTCATACTCACTATCTGGTGTCTGTGTACTCTCAGATCACAGTGAATTTAAGCCAGAGCTAGCTAAGTACAGTCGCAGCAAACTTATGATTCCTTAACCGTTTCATAGTAGACCTAAATAAAAAAAACAATAAGCCCTTGAGAACACGTGAACACGACGTAACATTTGCATCATACTGAAGCAAGGCCATTTCATGGAAAATATCTATGAAACTTATTTATGTATTTGTAACTACCATTGTTATATTACCAAAAATAAAATGTAGTATCTCGCTTGACTTCTTACCTCACACTTAGTGGAAGCAGACAACACTACATAGTATAATACAAAAGACGCTTTCTTTGTCCCTATATTCAAATTCATTTATTTCCAACAAATTGATACATAAGATGTTGAATCCTCCTTTTAAGTTAAAAACTTGTGTTAGGAAATATTTGCTCATTCATACAAAGATTTTTATGAAAGATATATCCCTATATCCTGCTTAAATCTTTTAAACTACGCAATGGATATTGCTGTTTTTTTAATAGATAAAGTGATTCAAGAGGAAGGTTCAAGTATCGGTGTTGTACTCGTGCAAAACCGGGGCGAGTCGCTATTTCTTCATAATACAGCGTCTACAAGAAGTAATCTATGTATGTTATGTTACTGCGGTAGGTAGGATGTAGGCACATCCATCTTCGTCTCTGTACCGACAGGCTTTTGCGTCTTAAAATGATACAAGCATATTATAAAATCCTATATTGTATACGCATTTTACTGGCTTGTATGACATGTAAGCCATAATAGCCCTATACAGGATACATAGCTTATGTATTTAATGCGATCTTGGGCATGGTATTTGGACCCAGCCACCCAGGGAACTATTCAGATTTAACTTACTAGGAAATTAAAATGTTTTTCATACATTATTAGGTAATGAGATACTTATACCTTCCTCGACTTCTTAATCAAAGTGGTTAACGTTTATCATCATAATCATCATAATTTCTGCCATAAGACGTCCATCGCTGAACATAGGACCTCCTCTTTGTTGGAAACGACCTGCATCCAGCGTCTCCCGGTGATCTTCATAAGATCGTCTGTCCATCTTGATAGTCCTACACTGCACTAAAGGTGCATTCAGACCAAAAGAGCATTCGCTGTTCTATGACCCTACTCTAGGAAATTCGATCGCTACACGAAACGTGATTCGTTGATTTCGTAGAGTGGGGGATAGAAAATCGAATGCTCTTCTGGTCTGCATGCACCTTAACGTTATGTCAAACTAATTTGCTACATTCTTGTCCAAACTGCAAACTTACACTGCAGTTATATTGCGTTGTTAACCCTACATATAAGTAAGTAATACGTCAATAACGTTATTTTTATTTACTTCAGGTACTACTCAACTTTATCACCTAAAAGACGAACTATTTCTTATAAACCTACAGCGTATCTTCAAGTATGTATCAATTCTCTGATCCCGGCTCTGTGCCAATCTAGCGCAAGATCAATGGCGTACTCGAAGAGAGGCCTATGCTCTACAGTGGGCGATAAAAAGCTGTGGATGATGATGACGACCAATTATCTAATAGTGGCTTTACCATGAGTTAGAAAGTACAGGATACGATAGGTTTTACTCGATACATAAAGCATTTTATCGCAGTCGCCTGATATAAACCGTGTTTTTATTGATTTCCGTTAGATTTTAGGGAAGCTTATTGAGGTCAAAAATAATCAATTTCTCTAAGAAACTAGTGTCTTAACTCTTACTGTTATTGAGTTATTAAAAGAATAAGTTTAATGACTGAACAAGTGTATTGCAACCTTTATTACATCCTAATGTTACTCATTTTGACGTGTGCCGTCAGTCGCCTGAGATCTTATTCTTAAGGTCTTCTCACACTTGCCATTACAATTATTATATATGAAAACGAAAAAAAAAAATTTTTTTACGAAATCAACAAAAGCCGATATACCAGGCAACTTCTATTAATGTCCCAAGTAACCTGTCCAATTTAACGGAAATCAATAAAAACACGGTGTATTGGAGTGAGCGCGATGGCCTGCTTTACGTATCAAGAAAAATCCAACGTTACCGATACTTGCAGAGTCAAGGTACGGCTACAGGAAGTTTTAGTGTATAATGACTTTTTACCTAAAAGTTCCTGGCCCATACTAGCTTCAGTAATTACCACACAGTGCTAAACTAAACGAAACCTATTACCAAGCTTTTGGTACTTGTGCTAGGCACGACTAGCACAGTCATACTTACATCAACAACGCGTATCGATCCAACTTGTGCTTGACCGATTTTTTAATCTTTTCCCACAGACTATGACTAGCAACGCCATAAAGCTAATATCTTGTCAAGTGTCCGTTTATAACCGATTCTGAAAAGACGTAAGTGGGTACAAAATTTGTAGTGACAAAAGTCGTTGTTGTGCCGAGGAAAGGTCGTTGACCGGTCTCGAGTCAGATGTCAGCGCGCCCCGCTGAAGCACTGCACCCTTTCGACACTGCGGCATTGGCTAGTGAAGCGACTGTGCGTTTATCGATAGTGTTATTGCATTGTTATACTTTATCGACAACTATGGGTTATCCCTTGGGAATCGCCTGAGGTGTAGTGTTAGAACCGTTACTAAATTAATAATTTTGACTTTATGGACGGCTTTGAAAATACTTATTAGCAACAACTGCTACGGTGAACTCGAATACGTAATCGTTTGGGGGAAGGTCGTCAACCAGCCACAAGTCAGATGTCATTTCCCCGCTGAAACAATTTTTCAACATATTAAAACAGTCAAAATGATGAGTGTGAGCGTGAAATTGCACATTCAGCCGCGAATACAATGCATTAGTGGAAAGAGTGAAATAAAGGGTGTCCCAGAAGTAAAGAGACAAATTTCAAATTTTGAACTATTTGAAAATATTTTTATTTCTTTAAGAAAAAATACTGCCATGGCCACCGTTTGCCTCAAATCTGTAAAATTTAGTGGGAAATATGATTGTATTATTGAAATTTTAGTAATGAAAAGAGCTGATCACGTGGTATTCGCTAAAGAGTTGTTCAGAATTATGAATGTTATGGAAAAACGGACATGATATCTAATTTTTCTTCAGAGGGAGTAAGGAGAACTACTTTGTATCAAATTATAAAGCGTTTTGAAGAATCACATGAACACATTTTCAAGAAGATTCCGGGAAAAAATGTACTATTTCCGTAGCTATGAACATAAATAAAGTAAAAAAAAGTGTATGAACGGAATCCTTCGATGTCTGTTAGAGCTGCTGCGGATAAATCGAAAATATCGAAGTCAAGTATAGCTCGTATTAAAACATGCGACCTAAAGCTTAAAGCATTTGCAAAACTGTCAGCTCCTAAGTACTTTAAGGACCAGGAAGTGCGAGCTAAAAGAGGATGCAGAAGAGCGTATGAAAAAACACTGAAAAAAGTTCTCATAATTGATGATGAGACTTACGTGCCCGTGGACCCAACGGATATTCCTGGGAAGCAATACTAACATGTGACTCGACGGGACTCCGTAGATTATTCGCAAAAACTTGTAGCAATGGTCAAATTTTTCAATAAATATCTCGTTTGACAAGCCATAGACCAAAATGGCAATACATCTTAACCATATACTTGCACAGGCTCTATGACCGCACGTATTTATTTGAGAGAATGTGTGATAATGCGATAAATTTCGTTCATAGATAAGCATTACCAGGGGGAAGAAATTATATTCTCGCCGGATGTGGCGTCATGCCACTACGCCACGGAAGTCACTCAACATCTAGAGGCTGCAAGTATAGATTTTATACAAAAACATAACAACGCCCCAAATGTTCCCCAAGCTGCTAGTATTGAAGCTTATTGACCTTTATATAAACGAGAATATAAAAAACGAACAGAAAAACCCAAATCATTGACTAAGTTTAAGCATACATGGACTAAATTGGCTAAAAGTGTGACAGCTAGTTCTCGAAAAGCTGTAATGAGACGAGTAGCAATCAACCTTAGAAAAATTGGCTACAGAGCCTTTGCACAAGCAAATTTCATATAAAGTAGGAAATAAAATGAAATTCTGAAGTTAACTAAATGTAAATAGTAGTGTTTTGTAAGAATTTTTTATTAAATATTTTCATTCGAATCTTGTCTCTTTACTTCTGGGACAGCCCATATATGTTACAAAGCAGTGTAAGACCGATCACAGTTTACTTACCATGAGCAACCGCCGCGATATTAACGCGGATTTAATTTCTGTCCATCCCGCTCGTACTCGCGCATTGGTGCGAGCGAGCCGGAAAGAAAGTAAGTCCGCATTAATAACGTGGCGGCAGCTCAAGGAAAGTATACTGGTGCCAGGCTGATTGAAGTGTCACTCACCATTTATTTAGCGAAGATTGATAATGGACAGCAGCCTCATCGCAGTGGACACACTACTGCGATCATCAACCCGTTTGCTCAGCGTGGCGATTATGGGTATTTACCTTCTAGGTATGCGCCCATACGCTTAGGTTTAGGCGAGGCCGTTGTCCATGTCCAGCAGTGGACTGATATAGGCTGATAATGTAACGTAAACAGTAGGTACTTACTCAAATTCGTCAGCCTCCGTAGCCTAGTTCGTAGTGACCCTGCTTACGAAGCTGGAGGTTCCGGGTTCGAATCCCGGCGAGGTCATTGTTTGTGTATTTAATTATCGCAAATATTTGTTCCTTGGTCATGGCTGTCTATGTATTTAAGTGTCTATATGTACATATATATCTATTATATATATATCGTCGTCTGGTACCCACATCACAAGCCTTAACTGAGCTTACTGTGGGACTAGGTCGATTTGTGTAAAGATGTCCAAAAATATTTGTTGGAGGTATAACGCTGGCCATTTTTAACCGACTTCAAAAAGGAGGAGGTTTACAATTCGTCGAAATCTTTTTTTTTTTTTT
This sequence comes from Thaumatotibia leucotreta, assembly GCA_025490895.1. NCBI lineage: Eukaryota > Metazoa > Arthropoda > Insecta > Lepidoptera > Tortricidae > Thaumatotibia > Thaumatotibia leucotreta. The sequence continues at coordinate 229,090 of JALPQI010030548.1, read as the reverse complement.
ATGTATGTTCCCCGATTACTCGAAGACGCGTGGACCGATTTCAAAAATTCTTTTTTTGTTTGAAAGGGTATACCTTCTAGTTGGTCCCATTGTCACCGAATTCAGATCTGATGATGGGATCCTGGAGAAATCGAGGGAACTCTTCAAATGTTGTAGGCACACATGACATTTTTCGTTTATTTTCGAAGACTAATCAAGTATTTGCGTCAAGTCATGAACGTTTTAAGTTGATGATCTGATGATGGAAGGTACAACTCCTTAGCAATTAGGAGTTGGGGGATAGTTCTTTAAGTATAACATATTTCGTGTATTTTGGAAGCTATTTGAGTATTTGCCTTTAGGTGGTCATCCTTTCATGTTGGTGAGCTGATGATGAAAGGTACAACTCCTTAGAGATTAGGAGTTGGGGACAATTCTTTAAATATAACATATTTCATGTATTTTGGAAGCTATTCGAGTATTTGCGTTTAGGTGATCATCCTTTCAGGTCGGTGAGCTGATGATGGAAGGTTTAACTCCTTAGAGACTAGGAGTTGGGGGATAATTCTTTAAATATAACATAGTTCATGTATTTTGGAAGCTATTTGAGTATTTGCCTTTAGGTGGTCATAGTCTCATGTTGGTGAGCTGATGACGAAAGGTATAACTCCTTAACGATTAGGAGTTGGAGGATAATTCTTTGAATATAACAACTGTCATACATTTTCGAGATCTATTCAAGTGTTTGCTTAGTAGTTATGACATGTTGGTTAGCGGTTAGTGATTCTTTAAATAATATAGGCATGCTAAGGCTGTTACCTATACTCTTTGAAATTATTCATAGCTTTTGATGATACAATGTATATCTCCTTGATAATGAGATAATTCTTTGAATATTTAAGTTATCCAGTTCAGGTTTTCTGGCCTATTACAGTGTAGTACATTCTAATTATAAGTATTTAGAGCTTACTAAATAACGATTTTATTACACTACTAAAAAGCAAAAAATAAAATATTTTAAAATAAAAATAAAACCGCCTTCAAAAATTCGCCCGAACCAAAAAGTAAAAAATAATTTCAGTTCCTACTTCTTAGGATTTCCTACCCAAACTTTAAACCTTTTACCCTATTCATTGAAATAAAATATTATGGCTAGGTATCCTACAGATTTCTTAGAAGTCGGTGCCAAGCCAAATATGTTCACTTCATGAGTATATGATTGTATTTGATAGAGCTTAGTAACTTACTGTCACTCCGGTTATGCTTTCATCAAAATGACTGAGGTAGATAATTCTGTTGATAAAAACATAATCGGACTAATCGGAGTGACATTAAGTTACAAAGCTCTATCTAAATATACCTATGAACGTATTTGGCTTGGCACCGACTTCTAAGAAATCTGTAGGATACCTAGCCATAATATTTTATTTCAATGAATAGGGTAAAAGGTTTAAAGGTTTGGGTAGGACATCCTAAGAAGTAGGAACTGAAATTATTTTTTACTTTTTGGTTCGGGCGAATTTTTGAAGGCGGTTTTATTTTTATTTTAAAATATTTTATAAAAAGGATAGTTTGATTTATATTTTTGTCAAGGCTGGTGTTCTCTTGTCACTCTTACTCGATGTTTTTCCTTACTGTCATGTCTTTGTGTTGTTTATAATATACAAATATTTACTAATGTTCCACTGCATTCTTAATCTCTAAACCTGAATAACATTTAATATTTATATTTATTTACAATTTCTTCTATTTAACGGTAGAGAATTTTATAACATATGCGCCTATATTAGGAAACGTGTGTTTTCATATTATCATATCTACATTGCAAAATTATGGAATACATTGAATTAATCTCAATACAATTTGCGTTAATCACAGAATTATATAATCACTTCACTATCTTACATCTCTCATTAAGATAATTCAAACGAAAACCTCGCTATTACGCTCAAACGCGGACGTAAACAAAAGTAGGTGAATGATACTTTACAAATGGGCCGAGCGTCTATTAAGCGGTATTATCGTAGCATAATGCTCATTATCGATATCGATAAAATCAAACTCTTCCCTAAAAGGCCGCCTTGTTTCATCTCGCGCTATAAATGACCAGATTGTGGCTGAATGGCTACTTTGTACTGTTGATATTGCCTACTTTATGGATTATACAGACGCAGCAAAACCACTCCAGCGCAATATAAATATACGGGATCCGTTCCGTAATTACCTCCTTTATTCGAGTTTTTTTGTTAGAAGTGTGAAAAACCTGGAAAGTTGTTCATTCTAACACTTAGCAAAGTGATATTACATCCTCTGCAAATAGTAGTCAAACATATAGCTACTTATAGACAACCAGTTTCTAGTTTCAACTATGCAGACTATTGTGTGAAAAAAAAGGAAAATTTATATAACTTAGATTTTCAGGGTATAAATTGCCGTGTGGTGACGGCAGTAAGAATACATTTGTCACCACCCCAACTCCTCCTGCGGGTGTCGTAAGAGTCGACTAAGGGATTGAAGTGTCACTGACCATTCTACAAGATAGATGATGGGCAGCAGCGTCATCAATCATCATAGTGGACACATAATTGCTGCGATCGCCAATCCGCTTGCCCAGCGTTGCGATTATGGGCATTTACCTAATAATGCGCCTACGTCCAGCTTTCTTTTCTATCCCTCTGCCTCATTTCTCATGTCCCGGCATCGAAGTCGAATTATTTCATCATTTTTAACCGACTTCAAAAAGGAGGAGGTTTACAATTCGTCGAAATCTTTTTTTTTTATGTATGTTCCCCGATTACTCGAAGACGCGTGGACCGATTTGAAATATTCTTTTTTTGTTTGAAAGGGTATACCTTCTAGTTGGTCCCATTGTCACCGAATCCAGATCTGATGATGGGATCCTGGAGAAATCGAGGGAACTCTTCAAATGTTGTAGGCACACATGACATTTTTCATTTATTTTCGAAGACTAATCAAGTATTTGCATCTAGTCATGAACATCTTAAGTTGGTGATCTGATGATGGAAGGTACAACTCTTTAGCAATTAGGAGTTGGGGGATAATTCTTTAAGTATAACATATTTGGTGTATTTTGGAAGCTATTTGAGTATTTGCCTTTAGGTGGTCATCCTTTCATGTTGGTGAGCTGATGATGTAAGGTACAACTCCTTGGAGATTAGGAGTTTGGGGATAATTCTTTAAATATAACATATTTCATATATTTTGGAGGCTATTCGAGTATTTGCCTTTAGGTGGTCATAGTCTCATGTTGGTGAGCTGATGATGAAAGGAATAACTCCTTAACGATTAGGAGTTGGAGGATCATTCTTTGTATATAACAAATGTCATACATTTTCGAGATCTATTCAAGTGTTTGCTTAGTAGTTATGACATGTCGGTTAGCGGTTAGTGATTCTTTAAATAATATTGGCATGCTAAGTCTGTTACCTTTGAAATTGTTTTTGTATTCATATAAGTTCGCCAGTTCAGGTTTTATGGCCTACTACAGTGCAGTACATTCTAATTATAAGTATTTAGAGCATACTGAATAACGATTTTATATTTACACTACTAAAAAGCAAAAAATAAAATATTATAAAAATAAAAATAAAACCACCTTCAAAAATTCGCCCGAACTAAAAAGTTAAAAATAATTTTGGTTCCTACTTCTTAGGATTTCCTACCCAAACCTTTAAACCTTTTACCCTATTCATTGAAATAAAACATTATGACTAGGTACCCTACAGATTTCTTAGAAGTCGGTGCCAAGCCAAATATGTTCACTTTGCGAGTACTTATATGTATTTGATAGAGCTTTGTAACTTACTGTCACTCCGGTTATGCTTTCATGAAAATGACTGAGGCAGACCATTCTGTTGATAAAAGCGTAATCGGAGTGACAGTAAGTTACAAAGCTCTATCTAATATACAGGGTGTGGCCTGTAATAGGAGCAAAAAATGAAACGGTACACTAATAACCCAATAAATAGTCATAATTTAATAGTTAAAAATTAAAAAAAAATTTTTTTTTGCAAAAAAAAACATTTTTTTCCTTTTTAGGGTTCCGTAGCCAAAATGGCAAAAACGGAACCCTTATAGATTCGTCATGTCCGTCTGTCCGTCTGTCCGTCTGTCACAGCCGATTTACTCGGAAAATATAAATGCTACCGCAACGAAATTTGGCAAGGATATGTGTTGTATGAACCGCTACAGGATTGTGATACTAAATTGTAAAAAAAACCATTGGGGTGGGGGCCCTCCATACATGTAACTGAGGGATAGAAAAAAAAATTTTGTTATATATAAGCGTGTGGGGTATTAATAGAAAGGTCTTTGAAAATTATACGAAGGTTTATAAATCTTATTTTTATTTAAGCAAATCGTTTTCGAGATATCAGCTCTCAAAGTCTGAAAAATGCGTCCCCCCCCTCTATTTTTTAAACTACACGACATAAAATTCCAAAAAAAATATATGTTATGCACATTAATAAACTCTATCAACCATTTTTGGTTTGGTTAAATTATCTTCTATATTTTTTGAGGTAAGTTGATTTAACTGCATTTTTTTAATAATAAATTGAAAATGGTACGGAACCCATTGCGCGCGAGTCCGACTCGCACTTGGCCGGTTTTTTTTATGTAGTTTTACTGCAGTCGACTTATACCAAAAAAGTTAAATCGGTGTAACACAAAAAAAAAAAATTTTTTTTTGCTAAACCAGTTAAAAAACCATGAGTTCAAAAAAACTTTTTAGCTCATTTAGTTTTATGTCCACTGAACTACCAATATGTTTAATCATTAATAAGGTACAATGTTGTGATACCTAGATACATCACTCATAGGTCGTAACTTTAACGTACTGTTTCTCCTTAATGGATAACTTTAAAACACTGGGACCTTTTGCGAATAACTAGAGGCAGTCAGAGGAGTCTTCCATTTGATTTATTGCTCCTGTTACAAGCCACACCCGGTATACCTATGAACGTATTCGGCTTGGCACCGACTTCTAAGAAATCTGTAGGGTACCTAGTCATAATGTTTTATTTCAATGAATAGGGTAAAAGGTTTAAAGGTTTGGGTAGGAAATCCTAAGAAGTAGGAACCAAAATTATTTTTAACTTTTTAGTTCGGGCGAATTTTTGAAGGCGGTTTTATTTTTATTTTTAAAATATTTTATTATCTATCACTAAATCCTGAAGAGCCAAGATACTGTCCATGATTTTCGTACTGTGGCTCCCCAGTACGCGGAAGGATATTAAACATTCCACTCGTTAAGTGGACCTATCTTGTTTTTGCACTGTTATAGGCTGTTTGAAAGCTAGTTATGGTACTGTGATAACTACGCCTTAATCCATTATAATGCTGTATCTGGACATAAATTGATGGGGTTATCAATTCAGGGCGGGTTCCCCTAATCTGTTCTCCGGTGGTCTTTGGTCGGTATAAAATAATGATACTTTTAATGAGGCGTACGGTATCCAAGCATTATCGCGTTTTCTTATTTATTCCAAAATACATTATTGGTCGTTTTTTGTTGTTACTTCCTTAAGAGGCTAAAAGATACATTACCTATCTACATATAGGGGAGACCGGGGCAAGACGGGATAGTTAAGAAAAAAATCGACTTATTATAGAAATTATAATGTTTATTAAAAATGTCTTACAACAAAAACAACACTTATAGTTTTAACAAACACATGTTTTATCTTTTATGGCACTAAATCACTTATTTTTTTTGCAATTAGAAACTGGTTGTTACATGTCGAAAATCCCGTTTTGCCCCATCGTTGGGGCGAAATGGGAAACGCTATGAGCAAAACGAGTACACCTTTAATCGGGTTGGCAACCTTCAGAAATATGTGCCTCTTCATCATCAGAATTATCAGCACATAGAGCCTTTCTCACCCGTCGTTCTAAGGTTGATTTAGGCACGTTGAAGCTCGAAGAAAACTCATTTTTTCATATCGTCCTCTTCCCATGTTTAACGTTCTGACTTACGCTTATAATTTCGTACCATTTTGGCTGAAAACAAATATAAAACAGTTTTATAACCAAATTTGAAATGATCAATATACTATCTACACATATGGGGCAAAACGGGATAGTATCCCATTTTGCCCCGACCATTTTGCCCCAACAGACAGATTTTACAAAAATATCAACAGTTCTAACTTACAAAATAATTGTTTGTAAAAGCAACCTAAATTCGTTAGTTTTACACTTATGCAACATGTATATAGTAAGGAATAACAATAGCACTGATATCTACCTTTATGCCCATCGATCAAAACCCAAGAACTTCTTAACAAATCACAAAAAATCAGTTTTTTCTTGCTGCGCGACCAAAACTGGTAGTGACACGCACCCGCCGCCGCTTTGAATCGTGTGAGGCGACTGAAGTCGGCGCAAATGGCGCTGTGTCGCGCTCTATTGCGCGCACCAGTTACGCACACAAGTACATTTCCCGTTCTGCCCCGAGCTTCGTTTTGCCCCGGTCTCCCCTACTCGTAATAAACAGAGGGCGGAATTGCTCATGGCAAAAACCAAATGTCACTAGAGTTTGAACGTTAAATTTTATCGACTATCGATTAAACTGAAATGTATTTACCAAGCGTTTCTTTATTTATTTATGAAATATGAAAACTAAACCTCAAATCCATAAGTAAATAAAATGCAGGATCGGATACCGGTTTTTTCTCCATACAAAAGAACGGTTTTAATTCCGTTCTTTTTTGTTCATTGGTATATATTTTTTGTTAATGGAGTAATTCAAAAATCATCATCATCATTGGCCTTCGCATCTTTTCAGATGTCTTTTACAGCTACTGTGCATTCTGAGAGCCACATCTTTTCTTGTGGCTGAACAGACCTATACGAGCTGGACACTGCTTGCCGCAACGGTCGCAAGTAAATTCGGCGCTAGGTGGTGGTACCGGTACCGGTCGCTGTTTCTCTAGGCGCTTTCCCGAGAGTTTTTTAAACCACTGATCATCGAGATTTTTTCTCCCCTGTCGTAGTAAGTGCCTCCATTTAGGTCTGTCCAATGCCAGAAGTTCCCAGTTTTCCAGGTCAATTTGGAAGTCCTCCATGTCACGCTTGTCTTTTCGCATCTGCTATTTGATCGAGCATCACCCTACGAGGTAGTCTGTCAGCGGCTTGTCTCTGAACATGACCCAGCCATTGCAGTCTTCTCTGCTTGAGAGTGGCAGTAACGAAAACAATACGATGTTAATAATTACATAAAATGTTGAGTGTATAACTACATCAAGTCTGCAGCCCTTTTATCTGCCATAACTTTCAACACTCCTAGGTTTAGGGGCCGTGCCTCAAGGCTTTTCGTACTTAGAGTTTATAGAAATAATACTTCCTTCTTTAATCCTATTACTAGAATGTGCCGCCAGTACAATGACCTTATAGCCTATAGTAATAATAGTAATAATAAAAATAAAAATAACAACGCTTGTTTAGACCTGTTTAATCCGCACTTTGCCAAGTTTAAGAGATGCTTGGCCGACATCCTCTTTCCCCCTTGAAACTTGTCGAATGGACAATCACCTGTAATTTTGATTTCTAGTAGCTTAACGTTAGTCTCATTCAACTATGTTTTTTTTACCAGATGTTGATACTTTTTGTCTTAATAGTAATCTGACTGTGTTACACAATGTGATGTGTGCGGTCGGCTCTAGAAGTATGTTAGGGGTTTTGTTCTAATACCTTACACAGACGTTTCTGAATTTGTACGAACACATATTGTTAGAGGTGACTGTACGCACATACCTACTATGTATTACTAACCTTATGGAAATTAGTTATTTTTGCGCTTATTTGTAACTCATGTTGTGTACACTTACTTTGGATCTCGTGCTAGCATATATGCCATTTGATGCTTACTTGTTAAATCCTTATTGTACGATGTCTGTTTGGTGTACCAAATAAACAAAAATAAAAAAATAAAATATTGAGCTATTTCGAGGTGTTTCTAAAAAACCGGTTCCGATCCCTGATACAATGTCTAGTTATTTAAACATTAGAGCAGCATTACAGAGCAGTATATTGTTGAGCGGTTTTCGTCGTAAGACAAGGATATTTCATTATCTATTTGTTGTATTTCTTTTTGGATTAACCATGTTTTTCAAACGTGAATTAGTTGTTAAATGACTAGTGGCAGAAATGACAATTAAATGTCATACAATTTATTTTTAATCTAACCAAAGAGGTCATAATCAAATTGTAGGTCGAGTAGCTAATCAAAGAGGTTAATGTTAAAGACAGAAATGTAAAAGGTGACCGAATTTATCGATAGCTAGAAATGTCGATAAAATTTTATGTTCCAACTCTATTGACAGTTGATTTTTGCCATGAACAATTCCGCCCTCTGGTAATAAACGAATAGTCTAGAGTTTGGAATTGCATTGCAGGCTTACTAATTCGAATGATGATAATTTATTGAATAAACTTTCGTGATACATAATACACATCATCAGCCTATGTTAGTCCACTGCTGGACGTAGGCCTCTCCTATTAACTATGTGTATAGACGCATTAGGAGGTAAATCTAAATGCCCATAATCGCCACGCTGGGCTAGCGGATTGGCATCGCAGTAATGTGTCCACTATGGTGACGCTGCTGCCTATCATCAATCTTTTATAAAATAATGGGCAGTGACACTTCAATCTCTTAGTCGACAAATGTATTCCTACTACCGTCACTATACGGCCTCATAATACATAACTATAAACATAATTCAACGGTTAAACTCACGTCGTAGATAGATAGGCTATCTCCATTATCAAGCACTGAGCCCGCGTTCAAGCTTCGCGACTCGTAATAATTTATTTATTTCATTATCATCATCATCATCAGCCAATTGACGTCCACTGCTGGACATAAACCTCCCCCAGAGATAACCTCGTAATGTAGTTCTCTGTAATGTATCTATTCAAAATAGCATAATCAGTTGAGTCAACAACGTATGAGTCACACAGATTACTGATATAATTCGAAATAGTATGCACTTTAACCCTTAATTCGACAGAAATAAGGGATGGTCGTGTCTTGGCACTCTTAATAATTCTAGTTCGAAAAAAAAACAAAAAGTGGGTCAAAGTTTTGGACGTTGTTGAATTAAGGGTTAATATATTAAATCATAGGTACTTCCACTTTCCAGTGACATCACAGACTATTGCTCTACAGTGTTTTGTTTTTTGACCCAAATAATCAATCTCAAGAAACACTTCAACTGGATTTCGTACTAATTAGGCTTCATAAAGTGACCTTACTATTCAAATTCCGTTGCTAGTTAAGCCTCCGTTGGGGAACACGGACATTTCCCATTTCCTGGGAGACATCGCTAGATGGAATGTGAAAGACAGTTACTTAGGAAAAACTGTCAATGGTCACGTACTGTCACCACATTACATGCATATTGTAGAAGGTGGTATACCCAGCTGGTTGAAGCAGTTAAAAAAGTATCTGCTTATAGTAGAGGAGAGATTAAACACATTAAAAATTAAACCAATCTTATCGAGAAACTAGGTCGGTATACGATTGTTCCTTTGAGTTTGACCACGTAACAAAATTATGGCGATCAGGGGCCCGTTTCTCGAACGCTTATAACTTGTAATACAAGTGGAAATCTCTTTTTAACACTTTTAATTAGATAGGAACTTCCGTTTGTATTACAAGTTACAAGCTTTCGACAAATAGGCCCCTGGGCTAGTCCAAAAATGTATAAGAAAGATAGATCGAAAAATCTAATGCTTTTGTTCCGATGTGCGATTGTTTCGGCTATCTTGGCTAGCTAGGCCAAATACAGCACATCAGCCCCACACGGCGGTTGCGGTTACCTTGGTAAAAAAATTACATTTGAATTATTTACCACAGAATTCATTTTCCAAATATATAGGTATAATCTTACGCCGAGTGGTTATATGCCGTGTGGTGACGGCAGTAAGAATACATTTGTCACCACCCCAACTCCTCCTGCGGGTGTCGTAAGAGCCGAAAGGGATTGAAGTGCCACTGACCATTATTTCATAAAAGATTGATGATGGGCAGCAGCGTCATCATAGTATCATAGTGGACACATTACTGCGATCGCCAATCCACTTGCCCAACGTGGCGATTATGGGCATTTACCTCCTAATGCGTATGGCATAGTTAATAGGAGAGGCCTACGTCCAGCAGTGGACTATCACAGGCTGATGATGTGATGTGATGTGATAGGTATAATATACTCGCCTACAAGCAAAATTGAAACTTACAACACCGGCCGAATATAATACCTAAACTGCGCAGTGAAACCTCCCTGCCTTTACGTACCACTGTGTATCTTACATCATACATCATCAGCCTATGATAGTCTACTGCAGGACGTAGGCCTCTCCTATTAACTATGCGCAGAGACGCATTAGGAGGGAAATGCCCGTAATCGCCACGCTGGGCACGCGGATTGGCGATCGCAGAAATGTGTCCACTATGATGACGCTGCTGCCCATCATCAATCTTTTATCAAATAAGTAGTCAGTGACACTTCAATCCCTTGGTCGACTCTAACGTCCCGGAGGAGTTAGGGTGGTGACAAATGTATTCTTACTGCCGTCACCACACGGCATTAAACGGGCTGTGTATCTTAGTCTTTATAAAAGGAACGCCATTTTATAAGGCAAATGTTATTACTTACCTGTCTCCGTCGAATACTAAGATTTCTCCTAGCCACAGCAGAAACAAGTTTCATCTCATTGCAAAAAGCAATTCCGGCTGCAGTTTTCTAGCAGCGAATTGACCTCAGCCGAGTTGCCGTTAATAATATTCAGATGAGGTTATGTAAATATTGAATCTTGAAGTTGGCTGTATTGTTTTATTGTTACGGATTTTAGCAAGTTCGTAGTCAGTTTATTTAGGAATCCATTCACGTCAAAGAATTAAGAGTCAATTTAATGTCTTTATAACGATAATCCTGAGAAAGATGAACATATTTTTTATTTCATAAGTTCCTGCGCAATAGCGAGATTTATCGTAAAGGAACACTTTAAGAAACTTCTTAAAAATATGATTTCAGATGTGAAGCGATCACCCAAAGGAAAATAGTTATGTATGATACAAGTGGTGGTTTAATTCAGTTTTTCTGTTGGAGATCTTAAAATGCGATCAAAGTGAAGTGTAACCTACAGGATTAATAAAAAGCCGAATGTCATACATAATTTTACAATGCATTATGCGAGGAATTAAAAAACTATTTCGGCAGTCCGTCCACAGAAATCGCCAAAAATGGGATCGACAATAATTAATTCCCGCATGGGTGCAAAAAAGTGTCACTTCCTGTGCTATAAAAAGAATACTTTATGACCATATGCAATGTAATTAGCACATTTCGATACAAGTACAAAAAATATTTTTTTCGACGAGGGTGAAAGTTGGAGCCCGAGTGAAACGAGGGCGACAATCAACCGAGTTAAAAAGAAGTTTTTTATACTTGTATCGAAATGTGCTATTACATTGCATATGGTCATGAAGTATTCTTTTTTCATAACAAGTGCCTTAAAAAGAGAAATTTACGCACGCAGCGCACACATAAAGTTTACTTTTCCGCACTAGTTAGGAAAATAAATATTTGCTACTGTTTATGTAAACTAATATTTTTTAACTTACGCCTTTACTCTTCTGGTGCATATTCTCTGCATAGAAAATCAAATTATAAACAACAAATGATCCTAGGGATATTCCGCTTTAACTACTTTATGAGAATTATGAGTCATTTTCCCCGACCCAGTTTTCGCATATACCAGAAATTGTGCTGGTAATAATTTAACAGGCTAATTCACTGCATATCAGTGCCACAATTGGAGCATTCCCAGTGACCTAGTGGGGGTCCCGCAGGGATCCGTATTTCCATCACACGTCGGCTTCTGCTTACATTAAGCTCATTCTTGGTCAGAAGATCAAGATTAGCAGATACACAAGTCTGTCTGCTAAGTATTTTGAATTTTATTCATACATAATACCGTTAATTAAAAGAAACGCACTCTTGCAGGCAACTGCTTTGATTTGAATTTTGGGGATAGTTGTGTTTAGATTTATCTTATCTTAATTTTTTATTAACTTGTCCAGAGCGACCTAAAGCAAAACTTAAACTATTCGACAGCTACTAGTCGACGATATACAAACGTATATTTATAAGTAAATATGTACAGTCAGCAGCAGATATTGCTTAGCGGGTAGATCTTCACAATGATCTTAACGCACTCTTATAGTCTTTGCAATAAATTCATGCCAAGTTAATTTTGAATACTCTGGCCGCTTAGCAATATCTCGTCATATTACTGCAAATACCAGCTATCTGCACAAATCAGGTTTTGGCAGAATCAATTTAATTATCATGATAGTTAAATTCATTATCGGATAACATAATACGTGCAGAAAGCTAAAAAAGTGTAACCAAATATGGCTGACTTTCTGTAGTCTTTAACACGTATACTTGTAGTTAATCACGTTGGCTGAACCATTTTTGCGTTAATACTAATAAGGTCTGTGACAGTTCCAAGTGAGTTTGTATTTGGTTGGTTAAATTTTATATCTAACCGAAAATTTACAAATGGTGCGTATACCTTTATTTAATTAGGTACCTGAAAGTACAAACTATACATATAGGCCACGGAGAAGGCAGTGCAACAACATACCTCAGCGATTTGGTTTCCAAACTTCCATCACACGTCAGCTTTTGCTTGTATTTCTCCTCTACTTATTAAAGTTATTATAGAGCTTTCACGTCCAAATTTTGCATCTCCGAAACTATTAAAATTTGCTAGTTGACCAACAATGTTTCACTTTGTGCTATGTAGCAAGGGATTTGTGTGCTATGGTACTATAATTTCAATTACGCGACAGCGTTTGTGTACATTGAGTGTGACAATATAATAAATCTTCCTGGAGTTACTTACTCTAAGTGCTACTGTGCATGTGTGCATAACAGAACGCGTTTATATTCTATTTGCTGTTGGATAACTGTAACAAGATAATACAATATGTGGTTTATTGATTGAGTATGGAAATATGGTAGGCCAAGAGTTGTCGGCCCATAGGGGCCCTAGGAGTTTCCAGTGTAGGGTTCCGTAGTAGTTCAAAAACGGCTTGGTCGATTATGTTCGAAATAGTTTTATTTTAAAGAATTCTATAAGACCACTAAATATTTATGATTTTTTGGGGATGTTTTGCAGTGCGATTTTGGCATGGAAAATAAGATCTCTGGGGGATTTATTTTGGAACTTAATTCAAGTTACAGAATTAATGGATAGTATGTAGTAAATACCCAGTATTTAGTACATAGTAGGACCTAGTACTATGTAATTTCAAAATGTTAATGACTCTTCTGCCTGAAACTTCCAAAAAACTAGGCCTTTTCTGAGTCCCAAAACCATACTGGACACGGGATCACGCTCTTTTTTTGGTCACCTTGCAATAACTAGTTACCTACGTGATTTCAGTATTGTATATTTCCCAGCCATTAATTTACGGAAGCTCTGCACTACAAATTGGACCCCGCCCAAGCTGAGCCGGTGCGATACGCGTGGATATACCTCAGGGATTTCTGTAATCCTACCTCCATCACTTTGCTTTTGCTTACATTAAGTGAGTTAACTTCACACCCTCGTCCTTATTTTTTGATTATACTCGGAGTATTACATTTTACTGTACATTTGTGACTAGAAACTATAACCCTCTTATTAATAAACTACTCTTAACTTAGCAAGAGATAAGTATTGCTTGTCCCTTTCGGTGTTATTAAAATGCCTATGAGAGCGAAAGCGACAAACAATACTTAGCAGCTGGCTAAGTTGGGAGACGTTTTTAAATAAGGGAGTTATTTTCCAAAATATGTGGAATATTATGGATGTACCTGATGTTTCACACATCAGCCTATCTCATAGTCCACTGCTGGACGTAGGCATCTCCTGTTAACTATGCCTATAGACTCAATAGGAGGTAGGTACATGCCTATAATCGCCACGCTGGACAAGCGGATTGGCGATCGCAGTAATGCGTCCACTATGATGACGCTGCTGCCTATCATCAATATTCTATCGAGAATGGTCAGTGACGCTTCAATCCCTTTGTCGGCTCTTACGACACCCGCGGAATGAGTCGCGGTGGTGACAAATGTATTCTTACTGCCGTCACCACAAGTTTACCAATGACAAATCCACGTGTAGGTAGATGTACTTATATAGACCAATCTTTTCCCGTCGTATTTTTACGGAAACGACCTAATTTATCTTTCTGTCTCAATTAATTCCAGTGTATAATAGATACTGCAGTTTGTTGTGACAGCAGTAAGAATTCGGACTTTTCCGTGAAAAGCCGAAGGGAGCTCGAGTACAATGTGTATGATTTATGAACCTCAGGCGCCTATTTAGCCTTATCACAGCATCATCATCTATCACAGTCCACTGCTGGACTCCCCAATTATGCGTATGGATGAATTAGAAAATGGGCATGATCGCCACGCTGGACAAGCGGCTTGGCGATCGCAGTAGTGTTCACTATGATGACGCTGCCGCCCATCATCAATCTTCAATAAGATAATGGTCAGTGACTCTTCGATCCTGTGTGACTTTCGGAAAGAATTTAAGATTTAAGATTAATTTAAGATTGCAAAGACTAAGTAGGTAGAAAATTTAAAAACCAGCCACAAAATAGAAATACAAAATACTAAAATCTTTATTCATATATGGTTTATGATCTAGGGGATGATGCCTTTTTAGCAATAATTGCCTGTGTTGGGACGCACCGCTCTTTCTTAGGCTACAAAGCTGCAAATAAAAGCTGTGCACGATGATCAGAATCCCACCTGTGGGTAAAGTTCGTTTTTATCTTTAATACGAATATTATTTTATGTCTTCTCAATTAAGAAACTCTGACTGATGAAACTCCTGAGGGACCGTTCTGAATTTTTGCCATTTCAACATTTAAGAAGAAATTATAATCTATCACATCTTACTTGCTCACTCGTAGCGTAACATGTGCAAGAACGGGAAGCAAGTTCCTAGTTTAATTTATATACGAGCTGTGTGTTACAAGATTATCAAGAACTCAGGCTGACCTGGTGCGGCGTACCTGAGGGATTTGTGGCATGATTGTTATAGTAATGGCTTACCGAGTCCTGGCGAAACATACTTTTTTAGATTTTTAGTTTCATGCAAACTTCCTATGGATTATACTCTAGCACAGCAGCCTACAATTTTGTATCAATATCCGCGTATCAACTGTAGAAACTAGAAACTTTTTGAAAAATGCTTTCATCCTTTTCGACTCCATGTCAAATATAAAAGTCGTCCTTCAGACTCCGCATCGTCGAAGATTCAAAGCCGAATTTGAACTTTTCGTACGTGCTACATAATGCTGGGCTGTGATTTATTAATAAGTCATTTCATTGGGCAATTATCCCGCTATGGCTGCGTTTCCACCAAAGATGTGCGAGGATGTGTTTCCATACAAATGACACCTATTAATGACTCGAGCGAGGTGTCATTTGTATGGAAACACATCCTCGCACATCTCTATCCTTACGGCTATGAACGAGTAGCGAGTAGTAATAATAACCTCGTAAGACCTAATGTACATTACAATGTAAATAGTTGTTGCAATCCAATTTGAATCTTTCATGTACAATTTCTTTTGTTTCATTGCTTTTTGAAACCTTTTTTTACCAATTTACATATAAAACGAGGTTCAAACTAAAAATAGGAAACATGTTGTTTACACAAAAGATCCCAATGGGTGGAAGTGTATCCGTAAGGGCCCCACCAATAAGATAAGATAAAAATAGGAAAGCTGACTATGGTGGGTCTTACGAGGATAAAGTAGATGGGCGAGTTTTTCTGCGCCGGAGTGTAAATCTCTTACAAAATTTACTCGTAGCTAGCGTTTATCTATAAATATAATTTTAATGATGGACTATATAAGTATTTTAGGGACCAGGTTTAGCCGCGCCATTCCAAAAAGAAGTACTTATAACCTAGGTAGTCTAGGTATACGTACTCTACTTTTCAATTTAGGGAAATATCATTTAAATTCAGAATTCTAATTTATTCTTTAATTTAATAGAAGCCCTTTATCTGTAATAAGTATTTCCAATAGAACAATCTGATGATTGAGATTAGGTCAGAATAATCGTATAAAATAAATACTGTGAACAATAATCGGCACTCCTGATTTAATTGGATTATTTTAAATTTAGGTAGGTAGCTCCTTATTCCAAAGCAGTATTTGTAGATTTGATTTAGTACAACGTAATAATTTTTATTTGAGTAAACTACATTAAAACCATTGAGTTAATTAAAAAATACCTAAATAATACAAAATCTAACGCATATATAAAAATAAAACACTTAAAGCTATGAAATATATCGATAATATAAAACTAATTAAATATAGTGAAACTAATTAAATATTCGGTACAATTGGTTTTTGTTAACAAAACTAGACGCCTCGTTAGGCGATGAGAATCGCTTAGTTTCAATCACACGCCGGCTTTTGCTTACATTAAGTGTGAACGTGACTTTACGCCGAGTAAACTTAGCGGTGTACTTGTTATTTCAATATCGATCTAAAGCAGCGGTTAGACGGTTTGTCATTTTCTATAAGTCCTAAGACACAGAGATCCAATTCACCTGGCATTAGTCAAGAGACAGTTGGACTGATGGATTGAACTGATGCCAGCGGCCATACCGCGAATTTCAAAATCCGCAAATTTCGAGGATTTGTCTCTCTCACTCTAATGACGCCTTCGTTGGAGTGAAATTTACGAATTTCGATTTTCGCAGTAGTAGGCCAGAATTGACGTGTAACTGATGGCTAAGATTCCAGTGATCGATTTTCTAAAACCCTATACCCGTACTTAAAAATATTTTTTACTTGTGTTATTTTTTGACACAGTTAAGTAACTAAGTACAAAAATCTAAACTCTAATTTCGAGTTAAGGTATTTGGTAAGGTTATGAGTACGATGGTCAAGTGTTTCTCAGTTGTCGTCAGTGCCGTCACGTTTTGACGACGGTATGCAAAGTGACCTGTAGTATGATAAAGAATAAAAACGGGACCATTATGTCTTCGTGGTGACTGCATAGCCACGTGGTGATAGCTGTAATAATACATTTGCCAACACCTCAAATCTTTCAAGTCTTTCAACACCCTAGAAAAAGAATCTACAGACGTTTTGCGCTGACTGTACACACAATGAGTAATCGAGTGTTGAGTGTTTAGTCAAGCCGCCGATTGATTGGGTCCCAAGACGTTAACAGACGTCCAGAACCCACTTGGATCTAGTGCCCTTGAGAACTGGGCTATTCCGATATCTCGACAAGATCACTGCATCCAACAAACAATATGTATAATACTACTAGATGACCCGATGAACTTCGTATCACTTACCTATGAATGTTCTCTGTTTTGCCTGATGGTTGACTGGTAGAGAGTGCTTCATAGCATTAAGTCCGCCTTTTGTATGATTTTTATTCTCTGCAATAAAGATTAAATAAAATAAATGTATGCGGCCCTACCGCGAAAAACGAAATTCGTTAATTTCGAGGATTTGTCTCTCTCACTCTAATGACGCCTTCGTTTGAGTGACAGAGAAAAATCCTCGAAATTTACGAATTTCGATTTTCGCGGTAGTAGGCCTGCTCAGATATTTGTGAGCACCCTGACCGCTTCGATATATCTGATGGCGACTGTACGAAAACGGACAAATCGTCGCTTACACCAAACGACTGAACGTATCGTCGAAATTCGTTGATTTCGTTGTGAGGGATAAAATGAGCATGAATTCGCTCGTTTGGTGTAAATCCACATTTACTCAATCTCGAATTTAGCATTTAATTCATGAAAATGTCACTTAAGGTTCCGTAGTAAACTACCCTTATAGTTTCGCCATGTCCGTCGGTCCGTCTGTCCGTAGCATAGCTCAGTGGCCGTTAGGATAGGACTAGAAATTTGCAATTTGGTACAGGGGGGTTACCATGACGTACTAATGCGATTCAGTTTAGCTCGAGAGAAAGGGACAAGGCTATACGAGTCGTATATCTCTGTCCCTTTCCCTAACTGAACCGCGTTAGTATGTCATGGTAACCCCCCAGGTTGTTTATAGGTATGTTTAGCCAAGTTGCCAATCGCTAAAGCTTAGTAGCGTATCGTAGTTTTCCTCTCTGTCACTCTTTCCTATTAGTGCGACAAAGACAGTTCTTTAGCTGCCTTTCGTTTACGATTGACGATTAAGCGCTACCAATTGGCAACTTGTCTAAGTGGGTAAGTAATAAAGTGGGCATGTTTTTTTTTTATTTCCTTTAGTGTGGGGTATCGTTGAATAGGTATTTTGATTAACTAAGGAAACCTACACTGAGCTTGGCCCGACATGCTCTTGGTCGTTTTTTTTTCTTCGGGAAATGTTTAGTTCGCATGTGTCATGAAACAAAACGATACCTAAGTAGTTTGCGTTCCTTTCCACTAATTACAACTTTTACTTTGTGATAATTGCTACATTATGTTAATTTATGTAAATAAGCGCTGAAGGTTACCTTTTAAACACTATAATTTTATGTAAATTGAGGTTTTTGGAGATATTTGTATAGTATAGTAATTGAGGAATTGCTTAAAACAGTTTTGTTAAATATTTAAGGAAGGTCAATATTTTAGGGGGTTTCTTAAAATACCATTAACATACCATACTTTTGGATTTACATTATATACGACACAAGCCTCTTAAATGTACCTACTGACAATTGCAGATACTTGATTTAATACAAGAGGTTGATTTCACACAAACATGTTGCTAATTATATAAATTATTACTATAAAGTCTTGGACATAGGTATGTAATAGGTAGAACCTACACATTGAGTCTGTCATTTATTGATATAAGAATCTTCAAAATAGGTAACAGGTACTCCAGTCTAGACGTGTGCGCCGCGCCGGCGTCACGCCGCCGCCGACCTTTTTCGCCACGCCGCCGCCGCCGACTAATGGTCGGCGTGAAATCGGCGTGGCCTTGACTGAATAACAGACTTATTTCTTATGGGTTAATTACTAAATACTAAGCTTCGTATTGGCTTTATGTATTTGTTTACATAATGCTCATATACAGGAAATAAAATATCAGCCTATCGAGTGTCATCAGTCATCACTTATCACACGTAGATACTTAGGCTCGACGACATCCAGCCTTCCGAACAAGCCGGTTTCGGTATTTGCGCAAGTAACGTCAGGTTATATAGAAGACCGAGAGGTATAATTGCCCCTCTGCTTAACGTTCTTGGCCTAAAAATCATTTGAATCGATCGAGATGTTTATAAATAAGGGGTTACCCCCTATTCATAATCAAATACTATATGTACACTATTTCCAGCGGTACCAAGTAGACTTTTCCTCCTTGCGCCGATACCACAATGCCGGGGGTCGTGATTATCAAGCCATCAATTTCTCTTTTACGATCTTCCGCCAACTGCCCCCATCTTTGGCAGCGTGGACCGCTTCAGCAACCTGAATGTTGAGTGTCGTGCGGATCCGGTCTATCTAGTGCATGGGGCTCGGTCTTTTCCTTTTAAACTTTCCCGAGACAATAAGTTTTTGCAGGTCTTCCAAGTTTGTGGGTTATGTGTCCAAAGAACAAGTAACCAACAAACAGTAGAACAAGTAAGCCAAGTAGACTACTGGTACTTATATTGTAGAGTCCAGTTCGTTTCCAAGACCGGTATTCGAATCCCATACCATTGCAGTGAGGAGTATTGCAGTATGTCAAAACTGTTTTTGGTTGCTTTGGGATATGTCTTCAAGATTTTGGTCTGGATAGGGCTTTGTCATCAACATCAATAGCGAGTATATCAGTTCTCCCACCCACGTTCGGTTTGCCGACTATAAAGTAATTAAGGCTGAAACCTTGGAGAACTTGAGCACTATACTCATGGATGTCTGTAGAACCCCTGAATGCGTTGGGCTTAAGATACAACGAAGATCAACGAAGACCATATGAAATATCTAGAATTTGAGATACAAACTTCAGTCAAGATCTAAGCTCAAAGTCGACGAATATATGTGTACCGGAGACAGACAGCTGGACCAGTTGGGTGGATCTAACTTTGAGGAAAAGGTCAATAGTAAAGTAGTGCCGGACAGCACAATATCTTCTCATTCAATATTCCGCAGTACTTATATTTCAAAACGAAATTCTTCGACCAAGTGTTACTTACGGCTCTAAAGTAGGGCTCTCGGTCGTGTCCGGGTTTCGTGTACCCGTTTCTTTGCTACCGGGAAACGGGTTTCTTACCCGTTGGAAACGTTTAATTAGGAACCGTGTAATTAAGACACGGATACCCGAGTACCTGTGTCTGATCCGCCCTCAATGTGTAGTGGCAGTGGCAATCTAAAATATAGGTACGATTTTATATTTGAACAAAGTATTGAACCGCATTTAACCTGCAACAAAGAAAATTTCTAGCTGCGTAATTCGTAAAAAACTGCGAATTTTTCAGTAGATATTTTTTTGTCTCAGACTTTTTACTAATAAAAACATAGGTTTTTCGAATATTCAATTGAATATCGAAGACTCAAGCTTGGAAAAGTTTCTAAGTAGATCCGCGGACCTGCGCTTGGAAACGTTTCTAAGTTGGAAACGTTTCTTGGCGTTTCGTGTCGTTCGGGTTCTTAGTACCGCCGGTGCTAAGGATTCGTGTACACGTGTCTGCGGGTAACACGGATACCGGTAGCTCTACTCTAAAGTGTTGTTCAATTTTAGCAGTGTTTCTTCTTATTTTACCATTTTGGGTCATTTAGTTTCCCAATAGGTCTTAACTAAATTACAATACCGATACTTACTTACTTACTCCGCTGGCTCAGCGACCCAAAGTGGATCTTGGCCTCCGATACGAGTTGGCGCCAATGCGCCCGGTTCTGGGCGATGTCCTCCCAGTTCTCTGCATTCAGGGCGCGTAGGTCCTTGTCCACCTCGTCTTTCCAGCGGTATCTTGGCCTACCAACCGGTCTGCGACCACTGGGTCTTCCTAGGAAGGCCTTCTTCACCGCTCTGCCAACTGGCATCCTAAACACATGTCCGAGCCAGCGAAGCCTTGCGGATTTAATCTCACCAATGATGTTGGGCTCAGAAATGATGTCCTCCAGCTCTTGGTTTTTTCGGATTTTCCAACACAGACAACATAACCTAAAGACGTAGCTTTAGACAATTATTTCATTTAAACCGATGCTGCCGAAAATGCTGAGGTGCGGGCGGCGTAACATGAGCTAACCGTGTTGTGATTCGTCGTTTCAAGGTCAATGAGGTGTAAAACAAAAATGTCCGCCGGTCGCTAGTGATTCCCGAATGTCGATAAAAGTATCGATGGTTACAATGTCTATCGCTTTCACAATTCGATATTTGTCAGTGGCTTACCGACAAAACCGTAAAACCATATCTGTACTAATGCATACCATAAATGCGAAAGTATGTCTGTCAGTCTACACGCTTAAATCGCTGAATCAATTTAGATGAAATTTTGAATGGAGATTATTTAAGACCCGCGAAAGGACATACGATATTTCATTCATCATCATCATTATCATCATCATCCCCGAAGATGAAGATATATTATGATACTAGCTTATGATGCTAGCTTGAAATGCATTTTATATAAAAAAAAATATTTGTACTGTCTGTCTGCTGCGTCTTCATCTTCACATTTAAACCGCCTTAGATGAAATTTGGAATGGAGATAGTTTAAGACCCGGGAAAGGACAAAGGATAGTTATTTTATCATCATCATCCACGCAGACGAAGTTGCGGTCAAATATTAATATCACAATACATCTTTTCTGAGACAATAAATAAAACAATTTTATAAAATATACTTTTATTTGTACAATCATTAACTCATAGTTACAAAGTTACCAAAAAACGATCATTAAAATACGTTGTATATAAAATTTGTCTATTATTCGTTTTTGTTAATTTGAAATATTCCGGCTTAAAGTGTCGAGAACATATCACACTGCTAGGAGCATTCCTGCTCATGTACCTACTGCTACCAATCATGTGACCGTTTTGTAGCATTCATCCACATGTCTTTCATGTTTGGGCATTTTAGAGAAGATACACAATATTATTTAACATAATAGTATTTTTGAAAATTATACTTCTACACTTTACACTAATCCAGAATTTATTTGAGGATAATTGAATATAATCGTAATATCTTATCGCTAATAAACAGACTGCAGGCATAGACATCACTAGTTCGGATACGGAGACTCCACCGCAGAGTCTGTTGCTTGGTACGATTGAGAATAAAGATTTTAATTTATCTTTAGTTACCTTATCGATAGTAAACAAACATAATCTACGGTCATCCCTAGTTCAGACGGCCTACCTGCTCGTTACGCTAGACAAGGAGGGAGTTATACGTTGAGCAAAGTATTAGAAAGAGACTTTGTAAAAAGACATCAACGAGTGCACTTGATTTTATGCTGAAACTATTTTTGATTTTAATTGAAATTTATAAAAAATTGCTCACTTGTGAAACGAAATACCATCTTTTTGCACACTAGATGTTTTTGTATTCTTGCCACACAATTTCACGCAACAGTAATGCATTTTGCATGACGTAATCACGTTAAAACTTTCGCAATTATCTCATGAACGCCGGCCGCAGACTGAAGTTAGCAATGGAGGCGTGGCTCTAATATGGAGTGAATTCACCGTATGCGTGACAGAGGGGGTCGCCCGGCTATGCTACGTCTTGAGGTTATGTTGTCTGTGTTTTCCAACTACCGTCAGGTCTCTGGGTAGGTCCGAGAATTTTGCGGAAGATTTTTCTCTCCGCAACAAGGAGCTTATTCCCTTCTTTCAAGGTGAGCGTCCACGCTTCGCATCCATACATTAAGATCGGTCTAATGATAGTCTTTTTAATGCAAATCTTGGTCCTCCGGTGCATGATCTTAGACACTAACACCTTATGAAGAGCTGCTGTGCATCTAAGGGCACCCTGGATGCGAAGTTCAATCTCCTCTTCCCTGCAGTTTGTGTCATTTACCACGCAGCCCAGGTATTTGAACTTCTCTACCCCTTGATAGGATACATCATCCACATTCAGGTCTTCTCTAGGCTCCAGGACGTTCCTGTGCCTCCGCATGCCCTCTTCCGCAAGGGCCCTAGCCCTGTCCACAACAGTCCTCTTGTTCTCTCCAAGCAAGGCGAGATCATCCGCGTACTCAACTATCTTATGCAGACCGTTCAACATGACTCCGCCGTCTAGCCATTCTATTCTTCGTATGACGTGCTCGAGTGCGAAGTTGAACAGCATGGGCGACAGCGCATCCCCCTGCTTAAGACCAGCAACGACCTCAAACTCGTCGGTCAACTCTCCTCCTACCTTGATCCGCATCCTACTTACACCAGTAGCAACGATAATCATTCGTATAAGTTTATCTAGGATCATAAAGTTTCTAAGTAGGAAGAAGAGTGACTCTCTGTCGACACTGTCGTAAGCTTTGGCAAAGTCTACAAAGAGAGAGTGGATTTCCTGGCCATACTCCCACTTCTTCTCCATAAGTTGCTTCAGGAGGAAGATTTGGTCAGCAGTACTCCTATTGCGCCGGAACCCACACTGACCGATACTAGGATAATAAATTTTAATTAACTATTTCAAGTGTAATATTGTTAAGATCGTCTCGGAAGATCGGTCTTTTTTGGGCGTGAACTTTTGTATTAAGCATTATCTGAAGTTATTTTGATTTTGACGACTTTTAATCGAATGCTTTTGGATATGGGATTGTTAAACATAAAACAGAATCAATTTACGGTCCCATGGCTGTTAGAACTACATGGGACTGTTGTGGAACAGGGGAGACTGATTTTACGATGGCTACTTAATTTCGTGGACAAGCTTTAGAACATGATCGGAAGAGAAAACTGTTATCTATTGATCAGATGGTGGTTAAGGTGGTCATTAGTGGTGTTTATTGAACATTTACATTGTATTTATCTCAATTATAAGATCTAATTTCGCTTTTATATTCACGTGACCTTCACGCCGATTTCACGCCGAAATCACGCCGCCGCCGCCGACTTTTTGGCAAACGCCGCCGCCGACCATTTTGACATCGGCACACACGTCTACTCCAGTCCAGGCTACAAAGAAGGAATTAGGTTTTATGCGCTGGACACAGTTTTGGCAACCGCCATTAATTTTTAAATAAAATGACGTCCATTAATAGAACGCAATGCTTACGTTTATCCCTACTTTGTATGCATCACACATCAGCTGCGAACTTGACGTTCAACATTTTGCCTCCCTCACACGTACGTACTGAATCACAAGTGCTGTTGAGAAGCAACACGTCGAAAGTCGTTCGTAATAGCCCCTCTCGTTACTTTAATGCCGCGGCCACGACATTGGTCTAAGGCGACCGGCTTAGCGGAAAACCATACGTGCGAGAAGGAGTACCCATATCGGCATCCCGCTCCAACTCATGGATTCGCTCGCCGCTGTTCGCCTTAGACCAATGTCGTGGCCAGAACATAAGGGCTCGGCCACGAACACCCAAGAATTGCGGTGCGGCAAGCGTTTTTCCTAATCATTGCGTGTGTTTCGAACTAACCAGCGCACGTTGCACGTGGCGACCGCGCAATGAACAGAGAAAACGCTTCCCGCGCCGCAATTCGCTCGTGTCCGTGGCCGAGCCGTAAGCCCCTTAGTCCCGCACTTGCCAGCCACGGCAGATACGTCCACCGCCTGCCTACTGCCACTTCGAATTCCTAATACAGTTAGCTGTGACGATCACATTGGCTCTCTGCCGAATCGCGTCACTGCTATCCCGTAGAGATCTATTTAGGGCATTTCTCCGAGCATTTCAACCGCCGTGACGGGGAAATGCCCATAAGTGCATTCATCCATCAGGATCAGGAGCCTAGCTGGAGACAAGTAATAGTTAGTGAAATCAGAAACGGTACCTATGGAAGAACTAAGTTTTTTCGCGATTCAACTATCGGTCTTATACAAAAATGCTCCTCAATATGAGTTACGGATTAACTACATAAAATTCAAACGGTGAATTAGGTATGTCACTTAGTTTAAATAAGAAGATGAGTAGAAAATTGTTGCTGCGCCCTTTATACGCCAAGTGAATTTAAATGTAGAAAAACTAACTATTACTAACATAAAATAAATTTGTTGATTTAAATTTTTACGTTAAAGCAAAAAATCATCTGTGGTCCATATCTACCTGATTTAAGTCCACTTATTATGATGATTGTCTACGAGACCCTACATGGGGCATGGCTATATTTTTGTTTTTCATGTTACAAAATACATCTAATAAATTTATTTTTATCACAGTTTCCTATAAGCGCCACTGCTTAGAATTACTTCCAACTTCATAAACAATTCCAGCACTCTTATTTGATACATCCCTGTCACTACAGAAATAACAACATTTTCACAAAAAATCAAGGAAAATTCTCGCACTCCACGCGAACTGTCGGATTTCAGATTTCCGAGAGGTATCTCGGATTATTATGACGTTACAATAAATTCATGCCAACCTTCGGCCCTCTAGTCTAATGAGATTCCTTCCACTTTTACCCTCAGATTACACTATACTAGATGTTACATTCTGAACAGAACAAAAACTTAGACCTCTAAAAATATCGTAAATCGACCGCCAATAAATACCAAAACGTTTGGTCGTGGTAGGCTTTACTCTCTTTCTTTCTCCGGACCGTGGTTTGCGTTCCAAATTCCCCCCTAAGCATCATGTTTTGGAAGCCCTCTGTAACAGAAGATTGAGCTCTCGAAAATGCAATTCGGAACTTTTGCATGGAATATCAAGTTGAATTTATTTTGACATCGCTGTACATTTCGTTTATTCTTAAAGTTATAAATCCAGCTGCCAATGGTTATAAAATAATAGTTGTAGTGTGTTGTTTATGGGGTCTTGTGCAAGGCCGTCTTTAACTATATGGGAGCCCCTGGGCACCCAAGGGTTTTGAGGCCCCTTTCGAAAGGAAAGTAAACGTGAGAAGAAATGTGAGGAAAGTTGTCGATCTTTCGGGGGCCCCCCTGAATATGGGGGCCCTGAGCACGTGCCCGTTGTGCCCTTATGGTCAAGACGGCATTGGTCTCGTGGCTCAAATTATCCGGTATTTTTTGTTACTGTTATCCCAGTTATCATAATTCTCTAGTTTCATCTATTCTCTCTTACGAACTCCTAAAATAACGTAAATAGAAACTGAATTTCAAACACTGTACAAGTATTCGAAATTCAGTTTCGATTTATAATAGCTTAGTTCCCACAGTTCCGGAAATTAAATTCTTGTTGACATTTTTCACACACAATATCCTAAACCTTGACGCAACAGTCAGGTGGCGTTGAAGTGCCACTCATGTTTTAGAAAGCAATACAGTTTATGAAAGTAACAACACCGAAGCAAATTTTCTTTTCTCAAACATGCAATGAAATGTTGTAGTTACGTGCCTAAAAAGTGGCCGGGAAGTACCTCTTTGCCGGCCTAGGCCGGCAAGTACCTCTTTTTTAATTTTCATTTGACATAGGGTTGTGACCTGGCATCTTGGCTTTTAGCCAATAATTATCTGTAAGTAATATTAGTATAAAAAAAATGATTGGCAAATTTTTGCAGTTATAATTAGGTATTTAAATTATATAATTTAAAATAAATGTACAATAACTACTCAAAATAATTTTTAAAAAGCAGTATTATACGGCGCGATCCGTCGGCCCCGATCACTGCATGCGATTAATTGGACCCAACCGACCGCGTCGTCTAATACCGCTTTTTTAAATTAAAAATTTGCAACTTTCAAACAGGTCAATCTTAAAAAAAAAATGAGGTGTCGGTGTCGTATTTGACTTTTGTTGTGTTTCAAAGACTTAGTTATGTAGTTGACTTATAATTCCTTAGAAAGAAGATACATTTTTTTGTTTCATTTCATTGCATGTTTGAGAAAAGCATTATACATACCTCGGCCATGAAGTGACGGGTTGCCGTCCGAATACTATCCGGCCTCGCTTCGCTCGGCCGTCTACATATATTCGGCCGGCAACCAGTCACTTCCCGGCCTCGATAGTAATGTACTATTTTATCACACTTGCTGTCTAAGCGCGCCATTGCTTGCATCCATCGAGGGAGTAATAGGTAGTACGGGACTAAAAAATATATATTTAGTCTTATATCTTTTTTTTGACCGCACTCTCGACTAATACCGTACTTACCTCCCTAGATGCACAATGTACTATTTGAACCTCGCCTAATTGGATTTTCTTTTTTTTAAGTCGTATAATACTGAGTCTACACAAGGTTATCTGCGCTTACACAAGATTATACGTTGCGTCGCTTGTCTGAAGCAATGAGGAATTCGTGAGTTCTAACATTGTTGACAGCTTTATGACATTACGCTATTTTGTACTGCTTAGAAATATTAAAAAGTTTATTAGGATTCTTGACGGGGATCCCCTAACTATTTTCACTTCTAGTTTATATAAGGAATGCTGTTTCAACATTTCGTTTATTTTAGCCTGCTTTAAGTACTATTTTATCTACACAACAGACGCATGCCCTATTGCAACTATAAACTTCACAATTTGCAAATTTTTGCGTATAATAGAAAATACATTATTGATTAATATTTATTTTCCATAGGTCTTACCATTGCCACAAAAAAATGGAAATGAAATATTCTCCTAAATTCTGCTGATTTGCACGAAAAGATAGAAACACCCGTGACATTTCTTGCATAAAAAAACGCCTATATGCTCTGTTTTTTATCATTTTGTTAGTGTTGGCCCCTTCATCTGAATAATGATATTCCGCACTATGTATCAATGATAGCGTGGGGCACCTTTCAAACGGAACTGGGTCGAAACTCTTAATAATCAAAATGCACTATTTGCTTTAAGCAAATATCCCAAATGTTGCCTTCCATTAGTGGATTATTTTTAGAGCTTTGAAGGCATGAAAAGGCGTATTGAGGTATAGTCCCGTATATTTTCTACTTATACGAGTAGATGTATGTCTATTAGAACAGTATAGGTACAATAATTCCATTAACATATCGCCATTTCTTTGCCCAGCAGCGAGATACTATACGCTCGCAATTATTAATGGTAAACAAAGAGCCGAGTTGTCATCTTCTAAATGTGACGTAAATTATTTTCGTGCGTTTTTTTTACACTGTTTTTCAGTACGTGCAGATGCCCGAAATAACCACCTGACAAAAAAATTACCACTTCTTGCACTAGAGCGAAAAAAGCACCATCTGTATTGAAAAAAATAATATTTTTGTTATGAGAGAGTGTTCCACGCTTCAGAGTGCCCTCGAGTTGTTTTAGAACCAATTCTGTTGACAAAGGGAGAGGGATATTGGTTCTAAAATAAACAAATAATCATGGTAAGGAAGGATACAGATTTTCTGTTACACGTGATCGAGAAGGCCCACGACGCTGACCTTTAAAATTGGAATAACGTGACTGTATCTACTACGGGTTTCGTATACAAACATTAGATCCTACGCCTACGCTCACCCAAGTTTCAATCAACCTATACGAAAATATGCCTATGAAAAAATACAATTTGAAACGAAATTATATTATTTTTATGATTTCCTTCTTTTCCAACTTCATATTAAAAAGATTGAAGTTCTCGATTGCTTAGTTAATTAAAAACAGTCGAAACAAATTCAAACTCGAGCTTAATAAAAGTTTTACCTACCCTTCTATGTTTACAAAACTTTTTAATTGATGAAAGTAACTTATATTTTATTTTATGCAATGCTGTAAGCTGTACCAAGAGCCTTTTCCTCTGCAGGATTTCTACGTTTATAAAGAAAACTTCGATTTTTATGGCTTACCTGTGCTGTGTCGTATTATATTGTCTTCGTTATCTGATAAAGATGTTTTCATTTAGTCTATATATTTACTTACTCACCCCAATGCTGACGTAGTTTGGAGTAACAGAGATAACTAGTTATTCGTAATTCACGTTTTTTAATTCATTGACTGTTTATTTTTATTTGTATCAATTCTCACTCACCACGCCACGCAGTATTACATTTCAAGGGTTATTCTGAAAAAATATATCTCCGATCTCATTCCCACGACTCATTTATTGTCATATAGAATGTATGTATGTACGACAATCTCGCTCACGCTTGGGTGATACTGACATCTGACATTTCAAAACAAATATAATCTCTCATAGGTTTTTAGTTCACACAATGTGTATTTTTTAGTTTAACACTTATCAAGTTGTCCATCCTTTTTTAGGTACTGACCGCTACTGCGAACTTCGAAATTCGTAAATTTCGACCATTTATCTCTGTCACAGCAACAAAGGCGTCATTAGTGTGACAGAGACGGATACTCGAAATTTGCGAACTTCGAAGTTCACGGTAGGCATCTAACAACCTAAGAATCGAGATGGGTTCGAAGGGTCCATATACATGGACAAACAAAGTGCTTTCACGGATATACTTACGTAAATTAACATAAAAGGGCCAAACCACTTTAGTCACTTTGCTTTACTAGGAACCGCCCACGACTTTGTTTACATGGAAATATTAAATGGAATAAAGTTAAATAAAAAAAGGACCTCATAAATTAAAACCTTAATCTAAGCTTCAGTAGAGATAATTCAGTAGAAAACAAATGAAAGTAAAACAACATCCCATAAATAAATAACCTCATCTACCGTCCTTTTCATTTCTTATTTTATTATGTATTAAAAAAAATCTTATGTTTTTGGTAAGATTCCCTTATAATATTGACTACAAACTAAACCTTAAGAAAACTAATTTTGAAATATAAACTTAAATAAAATAAAACCTAAAAAACCGTTCAGCTACTGATCTAAACATTCTAAACCATCCGATCGGTTCCTGACGCAAATGTATAACGTATAAGATACTAACTAAACATTATGACCTCAAGGATTTTCATGAGATGTTCAAGCGTAATAACAACACTCGTCTGAGAGGTCATCACTTAAAGCTAGAGAGTATCAGATCTCACAGCAACCCTTTTAAACACTTTTTGAGCAACCGAGTAGTGAGATGTTGGAACAAACTCCCAGAGGACGTGATCTCAGCTCAAAATGTGAATAAGTTTAAAAATGGACTAGACAAGTACATCACATCTACAACTTGACTATGATTATTGTCACAATGATCACTGGATACAGGCTACATCAGTTTTCTAACTGCCTGCCTGCTTATCAAATAATAATAATAATAAAATGTGACCATCACGCTCGCTGAGTTTAATATGTAAAGGTGCATTCAGACCAAAAGAGCAATCGCTGTTCTATCCCCCGCTCCACGAAATCAACCAATCACGTTTTGTGTAACGATCGAATTTCGTAGAGTGGGAGGTTAGAATAGCGAATGTTCGCTTGGTCTGAATGCACCTTAAGAAACTGGGACAACAAGTTGAAGTAGTTAACATTTATAAACTTAAAAAGTACACATTTACGTAACTTTAGTATATTTTAATGCCATAAGATGAGGAAATAGGATGAAAAAACCGTAAACATAAAACTCTTTCATAGCAATAGTTCATGTTTTAAATATGCATAGGTATAAGAATAACATACAATTTTAAAGCGTTACATTAAGTGTTCATAAAAGATTTGTAAATACCGCTTACATTTCTGATTTATGAAGTAACAATATTTTTTTATATAACCACTGTTTATGTGATAAAAGTAGGTACCTATCATAAAAAAAGTTTAAAGGATGATTCACATTCGACTGCACCGGGCCGGGATAGCGCTACCCGACAATTATATTATTATGTTTTTGGAAACCATGACGCCAGTCTATCGTGGAATGTGGTTCCGTATTTCAAATCTTTAATTAAATTAAATATTTTCAGTGCCTATGTTCTTTTATTTTTGACTGATATAGAATGAATTTTTATATTGTTACTCTGCGGATTCTGAAAATCGTTTACGAGCATCTATGCGTGTCTGCTATACAGCCACATCTCAAAATAAAAATGTGTGGTAAAAGTGACCGTATTTTCCGGCAATACGTCTGCCATATAATTCGATTTTATAATGTGGCCGTATAGCAAGCACGTGATGCTATATCAGTAACGCCGATGACGCCTTTGTTGGAGTGATAGAGACAGCGCCCCACCGCGAACCACGAACGAAGTGTTGCCTCCCTGTCACATTTACGTACGAAGTCACAAGTGCGAGAGAGATGCAACACTTAGTTCGTGGTTCGCGATAGGGCCTCAGATAATCGAAATAATGATTTTAGAGGTTCGCGGTTTATGACCAGCGACTGGAGTTACTTTGTATCCATCCCGTTCGTACTCGCGTATTGGTGGGAGCGAGCCGGATACAATGTAACTCCGCTTTAACCCTTAGTTATTGCATATGGTATCACATATTTTATATCTAAAATGACTTATGTAAACAATCAATGTCAATTTGAACTTCGTTGCTCAGTATGACAGTCTCGATTGATTACATATTCCGACGTGTGATATTTTGGTAGTATCGTTTTTGATATTCTATGCAACTAATATCCTGGCCACGACATTGGTCTAAGGCGATCAGCGGAGAGCGAATCCATGAGTTGGAGCGGGAGGCCCATATCGGTACTCCCTCTCGCACATATGGTTTTCAGCTAAGTCGGTCGCTTTATGCCGCGGCCACGCTTAGCGAAAAACCATTCGTGCTCCCTCTCGTACCCATATCGGCATCCCGCTCCAACTCATGGATTCGCTCGCGCTGGTCGCCTTAGACCAATGTCGTAGCCAGGATTAGACCAATGTCGTAGCCAGGACATTAGACCAATGTCGTGGCCAGGGCATTAGACCAATGTCGTGGCCAGGACATTAGACCAATGTCGTAGCCAGGACATTAGACCAATGTCGTAGCCAGGGCATTAGACCAATGTCGTGGCCAGGACATTAGACCAATGTCGTAGCCAGGACATTAGACCAATGTCGTAGCCAGGACATTAGACCAATGTCGTGGCCAGGGCATTAGACCAATGTCGTGGCCAGGACATTAGACCAATGTCGTGGCCAGGACATTAGACCAATGTCGTAGCCAGGACATTAGACCAATGTCGTGGCCAGGTCTTTAGACCAATGTCGTAGCCAGGACATTAGACCAATGTCGTGGCCAGGTCTTTAGACCAATGTCGTAGCCAGGACATTAGACCAATGTCGTAGCCAGGACATTAGACCAATGTCGTGGCCAGGACATTAGACCAATGTCGTGGCCAGGACATTAGACCAATGTCGTAGCCAGGACATTAGACCAATGTCGTGGCCAGGACATTAGACCAATGTCGTGGCCAGGACATTAGACCAATGTCGTGGCCAGGTCTTTAGACCAATGTCGTGGCCAGGACATTAGACCAATGTCGTGGCCAGGACATTAGACCAATGTCGTGGCCAGGGCATTAGACCAATGTCGTGGCCAGGGCATTAGACCAATGTCGTGGCCAGGACATTAGACCAATGTCGTAGCCAGGACATTAGACCAATGTCGTGGCCAGGACATTAGACCAATGTCGTAGCCAGGACATTAGACCAATGTCGTGGCCAGGGCATTAGACCAATGTCGTGGCCAGGACATTAGACCAATGTCGTGGCCAGGTCTTTAGACCAATGTCGTGGCCAGGACATTAGACCAATGTCGTGGCCAGGACATTAGACCAATGTCGTGGCCGCGGCATAAGGGTTAATAACGCGGCGGCAGCTCATGGTACGGCTACAGAATCAACATTTTGATTTACCTTTATTTACCTCATATAGTGTGTAGATCTAATACAGGCGATCGATTAAACCAGTATGCTTAGCACATGATTGGCGCGACAGTATCTCGCCGCGAGATAGATTATCCGTCTCTCTTTTGTTAATATAGCTAGTAAAGGACGGGAGATCTATCTTGCGGCGACATACTGTCACACCAATCATGTGCTAAGCCTACTGGCATGGTATTCGTTAGTGTAATAATGGATTACAAGGTTTTCTTAAAGTTACTCTTAATTATGACCCCAAAGAACTTTTTTGAGATTATCGGAGCAGCAATGTAGGTACGAAAATTTGTTATTGTTGATATGGCAGTTATGTCATCTGCTTTTGAAATTAGCTGTCAACGAGTATTTAACTCGCGTATGTTGCTCTACATTGCGCGCCGAATTATTTTGTTTGGAAAATTTTGTTGCTCTAATTTTATTTGAATGTACTTATTGTGTCGTAAACTAACACCCGTTGAAAGCATCGCCCGTATTAGACTTACACCCTGTATTATTATTTAATAACAGTGCAACACTAATTAATGTTGTTTGTTTACAGGTAAGCCCGAGAGATTTTATTTCCGAGAATAGTTGTTTTCTCCTGAGGTAAATTCTAATTATAGTACATTGGCGTACTATTTAATAAACAACGTGTACCTACCATTAAGAGCCCGGTGTAGTTTTGAAAATGAAAATCGTTAATGATGAAAAAACTCATATAAATCACAATCATGAGAACTTTATTAATTAATAAAAACTTATGTAACATGATTAATGTTAAAACCGTGAAAATAAGATATCTAAAAATATGTTAAACTAAGATTAAATAGAAACTGCCAATTTTCGTGGCAGGTTATAGAACCTACTCAAAGAGGCCAATGAACTATTTGAAATATGAACTATGAACTATTGGTATTACAAAAAAATAATATTGACAGATATTTATTATTATTTAGTATCCGAAAACACGATTATAAGAAACCTTGTTTAGGGAGAACGTTGATTCAATACTGTATCTAGATTTTTCAATATAAATGTTCACGCTAATTAGTTTATTTTATACTTTTTCAATTATACATGAAATGAAGTTTTTTTTAACATTATTATTTTTATAAAATATACTTTATAAGTTTGGCCGCGTGGTGACGGCAGTAAGAATACATATTTGTCACCTCCCCAGCTCGTATGTCGTAAGAGCCGGCTAAGAGATTGAAGTGTCACTGACTTTGATACTCGTAGAAGATTGATGATGGGCAGCAGCATAGTCATCATTGTATAATGCTATAAACGTCAGTTTAGCTAGTTAATTAAAATGGAAATACGTAACAATACGAGTATGTGTACTACGATCTCTTTACGTGCGTCATAAAATATCATACGTATTACATAAAATGCGGAAACTAGGGTAATCCTACATTTAGTTACCTACGTAAATATAATGATATTCCGGTCATAACAACATTTTTATTTAGTATTATATTAGATTTATGAATTTTATGATATACATACACGTTTATGATCCATCATTAAAATACGATACTAGCAATGTACAAGTTGTAGAACATTCTCAAAATTGCAGGAATATATTCGGGAATTTCCGAGAATTTTCATGAGTAAGTTCTGATTGAGAATGTTTCCGTGAGAACTTATAAAAAAGTGTTATGAAGAGTATTATATCTCACAATTGAGTACTTCTCTTTCTCAGTCGATTCCTCATTACTGAGGGCCGTGACTACCATTCACGGTTTTTTCGTGTCTATGTCCCTCACTACGTTTTTCCAGGTCTTCCTGTTCTGTGCCATTTGAAGACAGGCCTGGGTGCTGGATCTCGTTGAGGCTTTAATTGCGTCTATCCACCGAGTAGGCGCTCTTCCTCTACCTCTCTTCCCTTCCATCTGGCACAATTGAGTAAGCAAAGCATAAAATATACCTTAAAAGGCATGTATATACTACGGTTTTGGCATGATTAGATTGGTTATAAATTTAAATTGTCGAGAACATTCTCTATAGAAGTTTCGCAACTTATGAAACTTCTCCTCGGTACATTGCTAAATTGCTATACGATACAAGTCCGAAAAAATAAGTTCGAAACGAGTGGCGATAAATTAAAACACGACCGAAGTATAGTTCGAGAAATATAAATTGAATGTTTATTTTTAATATAATGTAGGTAGAAAGTTACCAATTTATATTTCACGAACTATACATACTTATTACTTATATATTACTTTTATACGTGAAAAAGTAAGTGCACAAATAGACTACGAATTTCATACTGTCTCAAAATGGTACCCGTAACCTGAGCGCAAAGTCCCAAACATTTAGCCCATAGATTGCATCGCCGAGCCTGCGTGTGACAGTTTAATTTTATTCCAATAGGTTGGCTATTCCTGGCAATATTAGCCAGGTGCCGCCGACCGTGAGGCTATTTTAAGGACTTCAGGGTGGTCCACGTGACAAGGTCGTGTTAAAACATGTAAACATATACAGGTATAAGAGTAAGTTTGAAGGCTTTTGCACATTTGTCCTGTCCTTTGATAACTGCCTGAATAAATTATCAATAACTTATTTCAAGGTTTGGTCGTTTTGATATACGTCGCTGTAAATATTTGAAATATTTTGATTTCGAAAAATGAGTTGGAATCATCCGTTACACTACACATTATATAAGTAGGTATAAGAGTAAGTTTGAAGGCTTTTGCACATTTGTCCTTGTCCTTTGATAACTGCCTGAATAAATTATCAATAAGTTATTTCAAGGTTTGGTCATTCTGATCGCTGCAAGTATTTGAAATATTTTGATTTCGAAAAATGAGTTGGAATCATCCCCTAAACATTATATAAGTAGGT
Organism: Thaumatotibia leucotreta; assembly: GCA_025490895.1. NCBI lineage: Eukaryota > Metazoa > Arthropoda > Insecta > Lepidoptera > Tortricidae > Thaumatotibia > Thaumatotibia leucotreta. Next base: position 193,451 of record JALPQI010030548.1, on the reverse strand, counting down.
ATAAGAGTAAGTTTGAAGGCTTTTGCACATTTATCTTTATCCTTTGATAACTGCCTGAATAACTTATTAATAATTTATTTCAAACTTTGGTCATTTTGACATTCGTCGCTGCAAATATTTGAAATATTTTGAATTCGAAAGGAAGAGTTGGAATCATCCCCTAAACATTATATAAATAGGTATAAGAGTATGTTAGAAGGCTTTTGCACATTTATCTTTATCCTTTGATAACTGCCTGAATAAATTATTTCAAGCTTTGGTCATTTTGACATACGTCGCTGCAAATATTTGAACAATTTTGATTTCGAAAAATGAGTTGGAATCATCCCCTAAACATTATATAAGTAGATATAAGAGTAAGTTTGAAGGCTTTTGCACATTTATCTTTATCCTTTGATAACTGCCTGAATAAATTATTTCAAGCTTTGGTCATTTTGACATTCGTCGCTGCAAATATTTGTAATATTTTGAATTCGAAAGGAAGAGTTGGAATCATCCCCTAAACATTATATAAGTAGGTATAAGAGTAAGTTTGAAGGCTTTTGCACATTTGTACTTGTCCTTTGATAACTGCCTGAATAAATTATCAACAACTTATTTCAAGGTTTGGTCATTTCGACATACGTAGCTGCAAATATTTGAAATATTTTAAATTCGAAAATAAGAGTTGGAATTCGATTTCAGTGACAAAAATAGATTCATTAGTACAAGGGTCACTAAAAAAGTTTTCAGTAAATTAAAAAAAAAGCGTTTTATCGCCAAACTTTATGATGGAAAGTGGTACCGAAGACATTGCCGATTTGACCCGCTTCACCTTACAAACAGTATTGTCTTAGTTAAACAGATATCTCATCGTTACCGTTAATTCGATAACATTGGAAAGCGATATCACCGCCATATACGCACAGTCGCCATCATATATATCGACGCGGCTAGGGTGATCAAAAACATCTGAACAGGCCACTATTTTCATGGCATTAGAGTGCATATTCAGGTATTTTGAGTACCGTGGCCGATCCGATATATCTGATAGCATCTGACAGCAAGAAAAGTGGCCTACCACTTTTCGGCTTTATTACCAACGTGATAGAGTTCACTTGTAGACATTTTTACAATACCGAAGCGACCTTCAACAACGGCTCATTTCTTCTGTTCTAAATGTGGGAACTTTAAACAAAGACGGGAATGTACAACGTACAACCGGTGTTTTCTTAAAACGTTACTGCTACTGTTACCGCAGTTTCACAAACTTATCGATGCGCTATCATAGTTCTTATGATAATGGAACTATGGACTGTTTTTGCTTATCTTTATTGTTTGGATTGTGCAATGTGCAATGCCCTGCATTAGATGTGAGTGTACTCGTAATTCGCTTGTGCAATATTGCGTTAGAAGGTTAATTATGGCGTGTAAATTACGCGATTTTAATGATGGCGTTTATTTTTTTTAGTTGGTATTGTATCGTTAAATTTGACGGTAAAATGTAATGATATAAATGTACCCATTTAGGTATTAGGTAATGTCATTGTACCCATGTAATCTCATGAATCTTATATCAATAATCTTATTGTCCTCTTACTAGCTCTTACCAGTTTAGCCCTCTGGATTAGCAAGCTGAAGTGGCAATGGGCAGGCCACATTGCACGCAGAGCAGATGATCGATGCGCGATGGGGTCGAAAAGTGCCACCACGACCACGGCTAGGCAAACGCAGTGTAGGACGTCCACTTCGTTCAACCACAAGATGGACAGACGACCTTATGAAGATCGCCGGGACACGCTGGATGCAGGTCGCATCTAACCGGTACATGTGGAGGTCCAGAGGGGAGGCCTATGGTCAGCAGTGGACGTCTTATGGCTGAGATGATGATGATGATGATGATGACAGTTTATTCAATACTTTTGTCCTTTAATTTTATTAAAATGTGTGTGTATTTGAACCAACCGATGCCTTAAGTTTTTATGCTGGGTATGTAGAAAATATTTTTTTTTTACATTTCTACTTTTCTACATTTACAAAGCTGGCCTATCCAAAATACTCCAACCGTAAACTTTTCTCCACATACATTATTTTCACATGAATATACAAATAAAATCCCAGTCCGGCTGTTTAAAGCTTTGAAAACATTTGTATGCGCGCACTATAATTGACGAAATAGTTTTATTTATAATAAATCCGTGGCATATCTAAATCTTGTTCATTTACTGCCCTTTTACGATCAGGCTAATGAAAACATAGGGCGTACCGCGAACGAACGTCGAAAGTCGTAAATTTCGAGCTTGTGTCTCTGTCACACCAATTACGCGTAAATTGGAATGATAGAGACGGAAGCTCAAAATGTATGGATATTCGATATTTACTGTGGAATTCGTACGTCCTTACCATGAGTTGGAGTCCATTTCTTAAAAGCTTGTAATTTGTCATACAAGTGGAAGTATCTTTTTAACACTCAACTCTTTTTATGCCGTGTGGTGACGGCAGTAAGAATACATTTGTCACCACCCCAACTCTTCCCGTGGGTGTCATAGGAGTCGACTAAGGGACTAAAGTGTTACTGATCATACACTTGACCCGGGTATGTCTTTAAAACTACGTCCAACAAGTGAGGTAAGGCACAGCGAAATGTAATTTCGCTTGAATCTGGAGCAGCCTGTCTGGGGAAGTACCTCCACCTTACGGAATACCGCAGCCATAATAGCACTACTACCTATTATATAGGTATGTGATGTTGTGTTTCTGACGGTGAGTAAGGTTTCCAGAGCTCCAACCCCCCCAATGTACCCCTTAATGACGATGACAGCGCAGATCAAGAAACTACCCCAGGAGGGTACCAGCTGCACTAGCGCTGGAGAATCCCTTTCTGGGCTTCCATGCTCAGGTAATGTCGTGCCTGAGCGTGGACGCCGAGAGCGCCCCGTTTCGTATTCTGGGGGGGCAAATCCGCGCTCCGCCATCCACCATCCTCCCGAGGCAAGAACAAGACGGCTACGGCAGCCCCTGCCACGCTCGCTGTGGACTTCTGCAACATCAGGGGTTTGCATTCAAATCTTAATGCTGTCCATCATCACCTAGAGACAGCCAAGCCGGCCTTGCTTTTTCTAACGGAGACGCAGATATCGTCTCCAGCGGACACGAAATACCTCTCCTACCCTGGGTACGAACTGGAGCATTCCTTTCTCCCTAGGGCTGGAGTGTGTGTGTACGTTAGAGGCGATATCAGTTTTCGTCGCCTCAGCAATCTTGAAGGTAGGGACCTTTCCATCTTATGGCTGCGTGTTGACTGCGGTGATCATCCTCGCGTCTACTCATGCCTCTATAGGTCCCATAGCGGTGATGCCGAAACTGACCGACTCTTGGAGCAGATACAAACGGCTGTAGATTCTGTGCAGCAGCAGATCCCATCCGCCGAGATCATCGTCCTTGGCGATTTCAATGCCCACCATGCCGAATGGCTGGGCTCCAGCAAGACTGATCATGCGGGGAGATCTGTTCACGACTTTGCTCTGACCTACGGCTTGACACAACTGATTACAGCGCCTACGCGAATCCCAGATGTGGAGAGCCAGGAACCTTCCCTGTTGGACCTTCTGCTGACTTCTCACCCGGTTGGTTATGATGTATCCGTTGTAGCCCCTCTCGGTTCCTCGGATCATTGCCTCATCCGGAGTACAGTGCCACTCACGTGCCCGCCGCGTCGGCGAGTTGCTTGCAGCCGCCGTGTGTGGCACTATAAGTCAGCCGACTGGGATGGGATGCGGGTATTTTTTGCGTCCTACCCTTGGGGGCAGGTTTGCTTCACATCGCCGGATGATCCCGATATCGCTGCTGACTCTGTTGCTGACGTGGTGCTTCAGGGGATGGAACTTTTCATTCCATCCTCTGCGGTACCTGTTGGTGGTAAAACCCAGCCTTGGTTTGATCGCTCCTGCAAAAAGGCGGCTCGCCGAAAGATGGAGTGCTACCAAACCTGGGCTAATGCGGCGGCGGTTCAGGATGTAAATACCAGCGCATTAAAAAAGGAGTTCAACTTTGCCTCCAGGTCCTTCAAAAGAGCCATTGCCAGAGCAAAGTCGTTGCACATTGGTAGGATTGGCGAGAAACTAGAGCGCCTCCCCTCGGGAACTCGTGCGTTCTGGTCTCTTGCCAAAGCTATCCAGGGGAATTTCTGCGCGCCGTCTTTTCCACCTCTGCATACGGGGAATGATTCGTTGGCCCACGACGCAAAGGACAAAGCCGATTTATTGGGTAAGCTTTTTGCGTCCAACTCGACTTTGGATGACGGGGGGCAAGCGCCGCCGTCTATACCGCGGTGCGAGAGCTGTATGCCGGATGTACAGTTCCGCCAAAGCTCTGTGCGTAAGGCTCTTCGCTCCCTCGACATCCATAAGTCCAGTGGGCCTGATGGTATCCCCGCGGTTGTTTTGAAGATGTGTGCCCCTGAGTTGGCGCCGGTCTTAACGCGTCTTTTTCGGCTCTCCTACTCTTCTGGCGTAGTCCCGACTTCGTGGAAGTCAGCTTTGGTGCACCCGATCCCTAAAAAAGGCGACCGCTCAAATCCATCCGACTACAGGCCGATAGCTATAACCTCCTTTTTCTCGAAGATTATGGAGTCCATAATTAATCGTCAGCTCCTTGGGTATCTTGAGGATCACCAGCTCCTGAGTGACCAACAATACGGTTTCCGTAGGGGTCGTTCGGCTGGTGATCTTTTAGTTTACCTAACACATTGCTGGGCAATGGCGATAGAGACAAAAGGTGAGGCACTGGCAGTTAGTTTGAATGTTGCGAAGGCCTTCGATCGCGTTTGGCACAAAGCCCTTCTTTCGAAACTTCCATCCTATGGGCAGGAAAATTATGCGCATGGGTCAGCAGTTTTCTAGCAGACAGAAGCATTAAGGTCGTTGTTGACGGTGAATGCTCTGACTCAATGTCTGTGAATGCTGGTGTCCCTCAAGGCTGTGTGCTATCACCCACGCTATTCCTCCTGCATATTAATGACATGTTGCATACTAGCGGCATTCATTGTTATGCGGATGATAGTACGGGTGATGCCTCCTACACCGGCCGTGCTAATATTTCCCGGGAAAACGTCATTGAGAGCCGGAACAAACTTGTGTCTGAAATTGAGACCTCCCTAAAAGAAGTCTCAGATTGGGGTCGGCTTAATTTGGTCCGATTTAACCCTACTAAGACACAAGTTTGCGCGTTCACCGCGAAAAAGCTTCCGTTTGTCGCGTCACCCCGTTTCGAGAGCACTTCCCTATCTGCCACAGCCAGTATTGGAATTCTTGGTGTTAACATCTCGAGTGATGTCCAGTTCCGCGTCCACCTAGAGGGTAAGGCCAAATTGGCCTCGAAGAAGCTCGGTGTGCTCAATAGATCGAGGCAGTACTTCACGCCGGCCCACCGCCTACAGCTTTATAAGGCGCAGGTTCGCCCGCATATGGAATACTGCTCTCATCTTTGGGCAGTGGCACCTAAGTACCAGCTTCTCCCTCTAGACCGCATCCAACGGAGAGCAGCTCGAGTTGTCAACCGCCAACGTATTTCTGATCGGCTTGATACCCTGGCGCTACGTAGAGATGTGGCCTCGCTCTGCATTTTCTATCGCATGTACTACGGGGAGTGTTCCGAGGAGTTGTTCGGATTAATACCTGCCGCTTCTTTCCGCCACCGCCCTACGCGACAATGTTTTCATTCTCACCATTTAGATGGTTGGCGGTCCTCAACTGTGCGCTTTTCTCGTAACTTCCTGCCTCGCACAGCTAAACTTTGGAACGAATTGTCACAAGCGGTGTTTCCGGACCGATACGACCTTCAAACCTTCAAGAAAAGAGCGTACTCCCACCTTAAAGGCCGGCAACGCATTTGCGACGCCTCTGGTGTTGCGGGTGTCCATGGGCGACGTTAATCGCTTTCCATCAGGCGATTCGTCTGTTCGTTTGCCACCTATAGCATAAAAAAAAAAAAAAACACCAATATATCGACAGGATTTCCGCGTGTATTACAAGCTGCCAAAAGGTCACTGGCTGCGTGAAAAAACGATATATCTATAATAAATGATAGCTGCCGCCGTGTTATTATCGCGGATTTACTTTCCATCCGGCTTGCTCGCACCAATATGCGAGTACGAGAGGGATGAATAGAAAGCATGTCCGAGTTAATAACGCAGCGGCAGCTCGTGGTAAGCACTCAGTTCTTCCCGCTCGCACTGCCGTATCAGCAAGCGACAGGGCAAGAAAATAACTTACGCAGTGAAGAAAATAACATACCATTGACCGGATGGCGCTGTGTTGCCAACTTGAAATTTCTGTAACATTTAAGATGCATGCATTCAGTTTTAGTTTTTTAAGGCCGTGTCACACTAACTATAGTGGCCCACAAACGGTCTCGCCGGAAGATCAGCGCTTACTTCCGGGTTAGCATTATGCTGAGGCGAGACCTTTTCGTGGTAAACTATTCATATTATTGTTTTGTCACTAATTTTATGTTATTTTTCCCCTCACTAGCTCGTAAAGTGCTCGTTTATCCTTTAATACGAACGTGTAAAAACGCATATTATTCACTTGTGTGGCAACGTAATGACCTTGGTTTTGGAATAACAAAACGTAAAATGCTCATGGAAATTGTTCCATATTAATGATAATTAAATAATTTGTTTGAGAACTTAGTGTAAAATACAAACCTTTATATAATATGATGATTTTAACATATAAATCCTAAAATTCCATAAGTAACAATTGTTTTAGTGAATGATGATAAGATGACTAGATGCAATCACAAAACGCAGAAAATGTCAACGTCAACATTGTCAAAGAATATTATAGGTTATAATCTTTATTTACCGACTCGAACACGCATAAAAATAGTAAACTAAACAACTTTCAGGGTGTTCTGTAATAATTTTGTAAAAATAATGAATGAGAATGATTTAATAATGCATTGGCATTGGTGTACAACTACAGGAATGTGTTAAAATCGTGCTGCGTTTACTTTTTCGTGCTAAGTTTACTGCGACAAAATCTTGCATTAAATACATGAAACATGATGCATTTGGAAAATTATTATCACTAACCCGATAATGATTGTAATGTGAACAAATAATTACCTTTTTTGAGTTTCCTCGCTATAGTGAGGGGAAAAGTTTTGTGTTACACACGGGTGCAAATGTATTTTACTTCTCGTATGTTAAAACACTCGCGGGTAAAATACAACTTTGCACCCTTGTATAACAAATAACTATTAACTTTTTTTACCATGAATAAATAATTTGAATTTGAATTCAGTCAATAAAGCCCACTTTTCCTGCGGGTGTCGAAAGAGTCGACTAAGGGATTGAAGTGTCACTGACCATTCTTTGATAGAAGACTGATGATGGGCACCAGCGTCATTATAGTGGACACATTACTGCGATCGCCAATCCGCTAGCCCAGCGTGGTCATTATTTAACTCTTCATGCCACGCATATAGTTAATAGAAGAGGCCTACGTCCAGAGGCCCGTTTCTCAAAAGCTTGTAACTTGTAATACAAGTGGAAGTCTCTTTTTAACATCATTAATAAGATAAGGACTTCCGCTTGTAATACAAGCTACAGGCTTTAGAGAAATAGGTCCCAGCAGTGGATTGAAATAGGCTGATGATAGAGATAGCTCACGCCGCCGCCGCAACCCGAGAGTCCCGAGACTGAAACCGTCTTTTTATTTTGTCCATTTTCAAAATTTTGAATTTATGGGTAACGAGTCATTTCTACTCTGAATCACGAGCTCTTGCGATCCCAATAAGGAAAAATGTCCCATGGATTTTTTCCTATTTTGTTACCATTTTCCATACACCTTGTATGGCGCTAAGAAAGTAAGAAATTCGGGAAATGTCCGTAAGTACATTTTAGGTATTTTTTCCTTTTGTGATCGGAAGAGTTTGTGATTCTAAATAGAAATAAAATAACCCAAAATTTTGTCAAATAATTATGAAAATGGACAAAATAAAACGAAATGCTTACCTCATGGTAAGAGCCCAGTGTAATGTTTATGTTCACACGTCACAGACAAGCCCGTGGGGACTTTCTAACAAAATATTCAGTGCGTCTGCGCATAGAATATTCATTAAAGGAATGAATGGGGTCTTCGACTATGTTTAAGGTTAGGAATACGTGGACCCCATATTTAGTGTAACAATACAATTGTATTTCTGTTTTGAGTATCGGCCTTGGTGACCGATTTATTATTTTGGTAACACATGTATGTATACTATGTTTTTTTTTCTGCAAGGACTGTCAACCAAATGGATTGGTAAAAAGTAGAAAATTGTTAGAGCGATTTTTTTCTACGGGATCAAATATAAAAACACAAGAAAAAAACGACACTTTTATACATTTTGGACAACCTATTTTAGCCCATTTTACGTAACAACAATTTGACAACAATGGACGCATCGTTTTTTTTCTTTGTGTTTTCATATGTGGTCCTATAAGTAAAATAAAAGTTGTTCAAAATCGTGAATAAGTAGATTCATGTTTTATTATCTTGTATCACCATTTTCGTAACAGCCTGTAAAATATTGTTAGTTGTATAAGTGTTTACATTTACTATTTTTTTTACTAATTATATATTTTACACATCACACCTTTCCTTATACTATACGAGAATAATACTAACGTGACACTATAAAAACTGACGAGTCACTGCATTCTTACGACGAACGTACTATAGTTCGGTGACAACAATTTACAAAGTCAATTTAAAATACCAATTACTTATTGAAAAGTATAATAGTAAAAAGTAAAAAAAAAGTCTACTTGGTCCGCGTTTGAATTATTTTACATTTTATTTATTTATTTTATTTTTTTACGATTTGTTGACATTTAATTTATTTATTTTATTTTGGCTGTGACATGTATTTATTTATAACATTAATATTTCATGTTATTTGTGATGTTAGACTAACACTAGGTTAAAATCTTAAAATTGTTTGTTTTGTGTTTGTAATTACTAATTAATACAATACGGATATTGGTTTGAAATAAATTTATTCATTCATTCATTCATAATTAATATGTTTTCAAAGAGAAACAATAAGTTACCTATATTATATTATAAGTATTATAACCTACCAATATAAAATTACATTAACTACATACATACTCTTAGAAATAAATATTACGATATTAAAATGTTAATTTCGACAAAGCCCAAAGAAATCCAAGTGAAAAAATCGTAAACAAGGACTAGGCTGGTTTTATTGTTATAGGATTCTCTGATATTGGGTCGCCGCATAATATTGGCCATGTAATAATGCGATGTTGGATAAAATTGTCACTTTTCTCATATTATTGTGACATAGGCGTGATATTGGAATCTTTTATGAGATAATATGGAGGTCAAAGTGAAAAAAAGTTATAAAGGAAATATTTTTGATGAAATGGAAGCTGGCAGCCCCAATTATACCTACTCGATTTGGCGGATTATCACAATTTAAAGGACGATTTAATATGTCACAGTTTAATATTATGGGTATTTTTTTTTTACTTATTATTTCCTATTGTAACCCCAATAAAGGGGAAAACTTATAATATTGAAAGCGTTTTTAACCGACTTAAAAAAATGAGGAGGTTCTCAATTAGACTGTTTGTTTATGTATAGGTATATATGTTACTCGATATATCTAAGAATCGTGTATTTCTATTTTTTTAATCGAACGCTAATAAATCTGTTGGCACCAAGTCGGGGTCTTGGAGAAATCGATTACTATCGATTTTTTTTTATAGGTGATTATTAATAAAACGTAGGTATTTGTCATTTGCCATAAGGAGGACGCTTAGACATATTAAATATATGCTCATAATTCGTTGTCATTATGGGCGACAAAGGGGGACGTTTTACTAAAACAATTACAAATATGCTGCTATATTAAGATATATATAGAACTAAAGTTCCTTTGTCAGCCTCTGTAGCCTAGTTGGTAGTGACCCTGCCTACGAAGCTGGAGGTTCCGGGTTCGAATCCCGGCGAGGGCATTATTTGTGTATTTGCTCGCTTGGTACCCACATCACAAGCCTTAATTGAGCTTACCGTGGGACTAGGTCGATTTGTGTAAGATGTCCCAAGATATTTATTTATTTATTAGATATTTATTTGTAATTATTTTACTTTTTGTTACTTAACTTAATTATGTATAGCCTCATGTTTATGTATCCAAGGGTTTTGTATAGGTATTAACATAATTTAGATCTATTGGTTATTTGGTAACATACTTTTAATTTTGATTATCAACATGTGCACAAACCTTCAATTCTTGAAATTATTGTTCATAGACCTTGTTTTTATTACTAAGCCTTTATACTTTACAGTGTCTTAATCTAACGTGGGATATTACTTACATATGTATATTATATTATACATTTGTAATAGACATACTATTAAAATACTGTTTTCATACATTTACTACTGGAAAAAAGCGAAACTTTAATTACATAATCAGTTACACTAATTAGTCCTCCTATTCTAAATGACAAAAAATACTGGATGAAAACATTAGCAACATTAATTTTAGCGTGGCAGATAATATTAAAGTTTCACTTTTTTCCCATTGAAACCAGTTTTTTAATGTTTTGCTTTTTCGTACATTGCCGTAAGTTGACCCCTATTGGAACTGGATAGGAATGGAATAGATTGGCATAAAAAAACGATATGTGAAAAATATAATACATGTATAGTTCGTTAAATATAAATTGGCAACTTTCTACCTACATTATAGTAACAATAAACATTCAATTTATATTTCTCGAACTATATACAAATGCATGTATCATGGCCGTCCAGAATACGATTCTGTTTTTAATTCATTCATAAAAAACTCCAATTCTTTCATCAGCTCAAGCGCTAAGTAAAAATAACATGGCGTAAGTTTACTCTAAAAATTCTTTCACTTTAAATTCTATCTCTGAAGGGCCAATTCCGGCTCGACTGAAGGACTCTAGAGAAATTGCGGGATCTTTTTCCACGGCCACATCAATGGACACTTACGCTTGCCGTATTCAGCCGCTCGAAGTGTGGAGGAATGGTAGGGTAAACTCGGTTCATTTCGTACTACACGACTACATACATTTGGATAGGTATTAAAAACGTTTTGGACATCAATGACGGATGTATCAGCTATTTGGCAAAGCCAAAGTGCGATAGATAAGTCACGATCCATAGAGCAATATAGACCTACACGGACGTAAACATCGAATACAGCTGGCTTATGATGGTACCACTTTTACCGTTTATCGTGTTTCGCGTCACTTTCGCATTTGCATACTCGTCAGATCATGACGGCTATGATGATAAACGACACGGTACCATGCATTATCAAAATAGAGACCTAGGCTCTCTAAACCGTGTCGCGTGTAGTGACTAAAAATACGCGGGCTCATGCATTTCATATTTTTTTTAGATTTGAATTTTATGCACTTGAATTTATTTTATTTATAAATAAATATTTTATAGGGTTATGAAGTTCGTTGTTTATTGTAGGCAAATTAAATTCGTTACTTTTGTGCTACCTATCTCATAAATTTTGACAACGAAATACTGGTGCAAGCATGAAATAACCACCAATATGTGGAACTAGTCTTTATTTAATTTCTCTTTTACAAACATGACTGATTCTAACACTTGCAATTGAAGCGAAGCTCGAAGCATTTACGCAATTTCTATCAATTAACTAATAAAACGAATTTAATATCCTTGTAGGTATAAGTTTAACCGGTAGTAACTGCCCGAGCTGACCCTACGTGTTACTTGAATATAGAGCGCAGATTTTTGGGTCTGTATACATTTTATATGCGTTAGAAAGAACCCTGCTTTCGGCCGGAGAGGTTTGCCCTTTGAACGGTGGCATGTGGTTTTACAAAGCTTACCTTCATCGTGGCTTCTCATATTTTATCCAAAGTGTTTTTCATGTCGGTTAGATCATATATTTTGTTTATTTTGTATGTCTGACGACGATTAAATGAAAACAATTTTGTAAGTCGTGTGGTGACGGCAGTAAGAATACATTTTCACCTAAACTCTGCCCGTGGGTGTCGTAAGTGTCACTGAACATTCGTTGGTAGAAGATTGATAAAGAGCAGAGGGTCGTCATAGCGAACACACAGCTGCGATCGCCAACCCGCTTGCCCAGCGTGGCGATTGCGGGCCTTTACCTCCTAATGCGAACATGCTACAGTTAATGGTCTCATATTGGACTGAGATAGGTTAAAAATGTGTGCGTAATTCCTTGTATATAACCATAATACACAAACCAGGTACTTATTATTTCTCCGGTTGACATTGCAAAAGTTATTTTGATAATATTCTGTTAAACTTGCATTTGTTAGTTGTTGTATGTTTTTCATACTTGCTATTACGTTTTTTTTTATACCCTACCCTAAAATGAATGCAGAAACTCCATGAATCTTTTTACACTAAACGAAGGAAGATACAAGACTCGACGGCAACGTTTAATTTACGAAACATAATATTATTTTACATGGAGTGCCAAGCTTCCCGGGAACGCCATTGAAATTGAATATAAACTATTTGACCTCAACCTTTATTTACACAATGGTATACAATTGAATAAATGACCATCCTGGTGGGGTACTTCCTTTCTATCCCTAGTTCATTAGATCTAGTTAGTTGGTATATTGTTCCGTGTTTCAATTAATTCTTACCCCCTTTTGTCACTCATATTTTAACAACAAATAGCTTTCAATCGCGTAATTTACGTTCAATAATATTATCCTGACCGCCTGGCCGCGTGGTGACGGCAGTAAGAATACATTTGTCACCACCCCAACTCCTCCTGCGGGTGTCGTAAGAGTCGACTAAGGGATTGAAGTGTCACTGACCATTTTTGACGATTGATGATGAGTAGCAGCGTCATCATTACTGCGATCGCCAATCCGCTTGCCCAGCGTGGCGATTAAGGGCATTTACCTTCTAATGCGTCTATACGCATAGTTTAATAGGAGAGGCCTTTGTCCAGTGTATTCTGTGTCCCTTTCGGTCATATATATATACTGATAAGAGCGAAAGGGACAAACCATACTTAGCGGCTTGCAAAGATAGGAGACATTTATGAATAATGGGATGAGTGTCGCCACTAGTGCTTCCAAATTATTCATATATTAAGGTAAAATTATTAAATTCTTTACTACTCTATGATATACTAGTACAACATACTAGAAGATAATGAAAATTATGTCACTAGAATCCTAAAGTACCTATCTTTTTTTTTTTTTTTTTTTTTATACCACGTCGGTGGCAAACAAGCATACGGCCCGCCTGATGGAAAGCAGTCACCGTAGCCTATCTAATGAAAGGCACTTAGTAACCTCAACTTCTCATATCTCGATGAAGTCTTTAGCTTATTCGGAAATTATGAAAAACTTACGAAAAACGCACAGGCCTTTATTGTAAATCTGACTATCATATGTATAAATCAAACATATCTCTTAATTTTTATTTTTATTTCACACAACATGACATAAATTACAAATGCAGTCATAAATCCTTACATAAGTTACAACTAACAAATACCAATTACATACTACTAGATAAAATGTACAATTCAATATAATAACTAATCTTTAAAGGTATATAGAATTTATTACAGGATTATCTTAATTTACACATAATAAACCCGCCGCAGGCTTCGTCAAGATGCTACAAAATGGAATCAGCTACAAGCTTCGTCATACTCACCAATGGCAATATCCGCAACAGGCTTCGCCATTACAACACAAAAAAAAGGAAATGTTAATTGCAATCCCCGCTCCGTCCCGCACCCGGTCCAATATATAATAACTTAAATTACAATGTCAAAAAGTTGATTAAATCAAATGAATCTTGCCGAATATACATATAACATTTCCGCTAAGGTTAAAATTACCAAAATCATCCGTGTTACGTCGGTACACAACACAATTAATCAAGACTTCAGGATCAGCATAAATTATGCTCCTTAATCTAAAATGCCAATTTCGCAAGTTACAAGTCAAATCATGAGTTTTGAACTGTGTCGACGCCACGAGCTGACGGCGTCAAATAACTGTATCGACTACGTAACTTATTTTATATCTGTTTCGCTCGCTAGAAAGAAAAGCACACACTAAATACGCAAGATAGAGGCAAACACAAACCAAAAGCATCTGTCTGTCAAATCATCGGCCTATCTCGCACTGGTCGGTCCACTGCTGGACGTAGTAGACCACTCTTATTAACTACTTATTAGCATTCGGAGGTAAATGTCAATAATCGTCACGCTGGGCAAGCGGATTGGCGATCGCAGTTATGTGTCCACTATGATGACACTGCTCTCCATCATCAATCAAATCAAAGAATGGTCACTGATAGTTAGTTGACTGTTACTACACCCGCGGGAAGAGTTGGGGTGGTAAGAAAATTTATTCTTGCTGCCGTCAACACACTGTTGTCTTTGTCACGCCGTCGACTTTTTTCTTTGAAGTAACAGAGGCAATGAAAGTATGCTTTTTAAGTTCGTGGTAGGCCTATTACGTCTCACTAGCGTAGGTATAATTTTCCAAAAGCGACAGAGAGGCAACACATCAACACGGTCACGGTAGACCTTCAGTGTGCTTACTAAGCTGCCGTGTTACACCAAAGTCACGTAACTTGAGATACATCAGTTTGGCGTTAGCTGGCTAAATCGTTTTTAAATGGTGTATTATATATGCCACATTAAAGAATTCGTATTTTTTCCTTAAATTTACGGAGATAATTGATGTGACAAAATCCTGTATCTCCGATTTATAACTATTGATTTATGCTCAAGTCTTGTATCTTTAGTTACCACAAAATAATCTTAACCAGCGTGCCGGCAAGCGCACACTCTAGTTCTGCCAAATTGTAGTATCTTTTTATTACATGACTTTGGCATAACCGCGCAAGTATGAAGATGTTGTTTAGTTATAGTTCCTAGAGGTTAGGCGGAAATATTTTTTCAACAAGTAGTAGTAAGTATCAAAAATAGTAAAGTTACATTTTACTACATTAATACAGTTACATACTACTACATTAATTTTAGTTTTAACTATTGGCAATAATGGTC
Organism: Thaumatotibia leucotreta; assembly: GCA_025490895.1. Taxonomy (NCBI): domain Eukaryota; kingdom Metazoa; phylum Arthropoda; class Insecta; order Lepidoptera; family Tortricidae; genus Thaumatotibia; species Thaumatotibia leucotreta. The sequence goes on along the minus strand of JALPQI010030548.1, from coordinate 178,358 downwards.
ACAACGATAGTAGTAGTAGATAGTAGATTATACAACAAAACAAAACACGTGTAAAATTTACCATTAAAATGAAATAAAATTAGTTGCTTTAACTTTAATATTATTAGTTGTGTAGCTTAAAAACTAATACCCTTTTCATAAAAGCCTGGTTTACAGGAAAAATATTTTGGTATTTTAAGGAAATGCCTATCAGACAACTACGTTAATGTGTTTTTTGCCTATATTATTTTATATATATGATACTTTTTATATCAAAGACAATAATTAGATACCGGAGATTACCATAACCACCGTGCTATATATAACTAACCACTAAGTTGCAGTGCAGGGCAAATTAAGGTATCTATAGATACCGCATATCGCGTAACTCAAAATGTATGGAATTCTAGACCGTCAATATTTACAATTGAATATATAGGCTCAGATCCTCAAGCGCCGCAAGTATTCTAGTTTGTTACAAAACTATTATTTTGCGGCGCTTGCGGTGGAGACCTTAGGGCCCTGGTCAGCTGACATGAAGCAATTTGTGAGGACCCTGTCGTCTCAGTTGATCAACGCTTCTGGGGACCCCAGAGCTGGCGCCTATTTTTCCCAAAGGATAAGCATTGCGATCCAAAGAGGGAACACCGCCAGCGTCATGGGGTCCATGCCATGCCACATACAGACCTGCTCGACGGGGTATTCTTTTTATGAGGTTTTTTTTTGTAGGTAAGTATTTTTATTAAATGTATTTTTAGCTTTTCTATTTAGATTTTTAGTTTTTATTTTAGATAAGATTTCTTTATTTGTGTGTTTTTTTGATAATTTAGATTAAGTTTATACAATAAAGGATTATTGAATATAGTTAATTCATTTACATTTTTTTGTGCTTAAAAAACGAACCTGTTATTAAGTATGCTTTCATAATATACGTAAAAAAAATAAAAAAAATGGCTTTGATTTTGTGACTTATAATAAGATTTTGGTTTAAATTTTTAACATAGATTATCTCGAAATGGTCATTTCTAAATTACGTGACTTTGGCGTACCTAATACGGCAGTTAATGAGCTGTATTTTCTATCCGGCTTGCTCGTACCACGCGAGTACGAGCGGGATGGATAGAAACTAGAAAGTAAGTTCGTGTTAATAACGCAGCGGCAGCTCATGGTACGGCTAATGGTAAAGACACAAATCCAGAAAATTCCAGATATAAATTCACGACGAATTTTCAATCCATAATCGTAAAGAGATCAAGAGCCTAAGCAAAGAGGAGAGGCTTAGTTCCTTTTATTTTGGGCCTTTTAGTTCTGAAGTCCCTAAAAATAGATTTTACCTGGTAGATTTATAATGAAACACGTGCCCCGCATAAATAATACGTGTATTTGTTGCGATTAAGTATCCGTAAAAGAGGATACATTTCGAAGCGTTGTTCCTGACATGGTGTTCTAGCGCTAATCAGTTCATTTTATTCCATTAAATCAAACTTTTTTTTAAATAGGTAAACCATAAATCTTAGAATATAGATATGTATTATAACACTTTTTAATTACCAACCATATATTACAAAGCGAATGAAATTCTATTAATGATTCATATTTTAAGGACAAAATGGGACATATATAATCACGAAACTTACGTTAAATATTATCTTGACGTTTTGGGCATGACGTTTCACCCGAGGTCCGACTCGCAGGCAGGTCATAATATGAGTGACAATCGTGTAAATCATTATAATAATATTTGTTGTTGTTGGTGTATTTTGGCCATTTTTTCCGCAATTCGACATCAAACGTGCCTATTTTGCGTGATCCCAACGCTGGCCCAGTACTTGTTGGGGACTTCACAATTTCATATACCTACCTACATCCTTGAATTTCTTCGCAGGTCTATGCAGGTTTCCTCTTCCTCACGATGTTTCCCTTCACCGTAAAGCCCTTGTGAATTATAGGTACAAGTTTACATATTTCAATCATACAAAAGCTTCAATGAACTGAATATTGAACAATAAAGCGAACGAAAGAAAATCAATATAAATATAAAGGGACGATTGAAAGACGGAGATCGGAATTATGCTAACGTCGTTTCCATGACGTACGTCTTCGAATCGCAAAGTCTACATCGGAATACGAAATCTTCAATAAACATTCGGTTCAGTATAAGAATTTCTGAAGACCTTGAAATTTCTGGGGTCGTCGACCCTTTTTAAGGTTCCTTACCCAAAGGGTAAAACGGGTCCCTATTACTAATCTCCAAACTGGAGTTTGAGGCCAAAAAAACTGCGAAAATGTTGCCACAACAATAAAATGTTCTTAAAATAGTAAATCCTTATTTTCTAAAAACAGACGTTGAGATAACTTATTTATTAATAATTATAATTGTTTAATTACAAAAATAACCCAAATAATTTAAATATACAATACAATAAAAACTAACTTAAAATTGAGAGTGTATGTAGGTGACTAGTTTTTTCGATAGGCATAAGTATGGCATATATTTCATGGGTCCGATGGCCACTTACATGCAAAAAGTTTATTTTGTTACTGCTGATGTTATACTATATACGGATTAGCAAGCTGAAGTGGCAATGGGCAATTGGGCAGGCCACATTGCACGCAGAGCAGGTGGTCGATGGGGTTGAAAAGTGCTCGAGTGGAGACCACGGCTAGGCAAACAGCGTAGGACGTCCGACCCACAAGATGGACAGACGACCTTATGAAGGTCGCCGGGACACGCTGGATGCAGGTCGCGTCTAACCGGTACATGTGGAGGTCCAGAGGGGAGGCCTATGTTCAGCAGTGGACGTCTTATGGCTGAGATGATGATGAGATGATTAATGTAATACTAACGTCACTGGACCGAAAAAGCTAAATAACCTTGAATTCCACAAGAATTTCTTTGCTTGCACTTTGTATTATATTTGTAGGTGGATACAACCCTATTACCCGAAGATAGCTATCCGCATCGTTGGACCTGAATGTTTCACTTTAGTTCCTTAATCTTGTATACAGAATTACAGACTAAATCATATAGACTCCGCATCATAAAACATTTACCGGCCCCATAAAACTGATAATACCTACATTAAGGTGCGTTCAAACTAAAAGAGCATTCGCTGTTCTAACCTCTCACTCTACGAAATTCGATCGGTACACAAAACGTGATTGGTTGATTTCGTAGAACGGGCGCTAGAACAGCGAATGCTCTTTTGGTTTAAACGCACCTTAAGAGACTTGTCGCGCGAGCTTCGCGATAGCAGTGGCACAAAATATAAATTTTGTGGCAATGGTCGATACAGAGAATTATAAATGCTGCCATCATCCTCGGTAAAATGCCACATGGGCCAATCTTCAATACAGGTGAGGTTAGTTAGGTTAAATTTATGTATGGTATAAAAATTGTAAAGATTTATAATTAATGTTATTGAACTACTAAAATAAATTAGTACCTAGTTCGTCGTGCACAATATTGAAATATTTAGCAAATTAAATATTTTATTTTATAATTTTGCTCTTGTTATTTTGAAATTACATACTAGTCTGCATTATGCACATACCTACCACATTTTTAGCTCTCATAAGTCCAAACACTTGATTGAAGGGCCAATCAACTTTTCGATCGACAGAATTTTTGTCTGCTTCGTTTCTTTTCATGAAATTTATGCCGAAGTTTCTAAACGGCTCAATGTTATACTTCGTCCTTTGTATAAGGTATCGTGCCTCCTTCAAATGACAATGTATCACACTGTAACGAATAGAAACTTCGGCAAAAATGATGCCACCAAAATTAGGCGGTTGAAACGCTCAGATATTCACCCTTGTTTGCTATTGTGCCTTCTGTTCACCATCTAGTTAGTAAGGTATCTATTAATCTAGTATAAACATTAAGGAGCCTAGCTAAATAGCAGGCTTGCTTTAGTACATTGGGCGCCTGGAAGGGCAAGCAAAGTACCTATCCAAGCTTATAAACTTAATTTTAAGGCCTTTAAGAAAGGGTCGGCGTACTTAAATTAAGTCCATTCGAAGTAAGTAAATTAAATGTAGGCATTGTCGGTACAGTCCTTTTATGTGACCTTGACATTTACTTTAGTTTGATAGAAAATAATTACAATTATACTTTGGTAACAATAGGCTTGTTTGGTCACGAGTTATTGAATATCGTTTTGGATAACAGATGAGGGCAATGTACTTATATAATGCTTATTCAGCGGATAATAAAGCTGCAATTTCATTACTACTTCAATACACGTAAAAGAAGATGATTTCCCGTATTTACTGTAGAAATTCTCTCGACTGTTTCTTTCGTGGAGCTTTACCATATTGCACAATGAAATAAAAACGTACAATCGGCGGCCTAAAGGCATTATCTACTCGTATTCGTACTCGATGCGCCAAGCGACGTGGACGCATTGATGATTAATTAAATATCATATTTAATTACGAAATTAGCGCGGTCCGGCCGCTGCTTATGATTCGCCGCGATGAGTGCCTCTTCGAGTCACCCATCGTGAACGATTTTCTCGCCTTCCTGCAACAGAAGGAGAAGGTGCTGCAGGAGGGAAGAATGGATGCTGCAACCGCTGTCCAGTTTAGTTCGCGGGCATCGAGTTTCAGCGTGGATGACATCTGTGAAGCGAAGCAGGTGTTGTGCCAGTCCCTTGGGATCGTTGGCACGTATGTTCCTCACAGAAAAGGGGATGAAACCGGGAAGAAGTCCCTTTTGGATATACAGAAGATCCTTAAGGAGAACCGAGAGCGAATTCCGGAGTTTGTATCGAAGGATGCCTCTATCCTGCCGATACATGTTCCGGATAACATCGACGTTCGCTACTTGTATCAGGACATCGTGGCCCTAAAAACAAGTTTAGCAGAAGTCATTTTGAAATTTGTAGCCGCCCAAGTCACTATTGCCGAGCTACGTGACGAAGTTGATAGTTTACGGAATGTCTCGACTCGGTCGACGGCATCAAATTTCAAGAGCGCTGACCGGCCCGCTACAAACGCTGAGCCTGTACGATCGCGTGCTGCTGACGCTGCTCCATGTGTCGCGGCCGCCGCCCCGCCGCCCGCGCGCCCCCCGCGCGTGCCGCCGCCTGTTGCGAAGTCACGTCGGCGTAACTACGCTGACGTCGCCGGTCAGCCTGTCGCCGCTAACCGGGCCACCTTGCCTCCTGAGGGAACGGGTCCCAATAAGGGCAAGGCCTCCGGCATCTTTGTGGACAAGGAGGGATTCACATTGGTGAAACGGAAGAGCAGGGTGCGCAGGGCGCCTCGAAAAACTCTGTGTGGCACTGCCGAGACGGTTAATTCCGGTCTTCCGGTTGCAACACCGAGTAGGGCGCTCTACGTGTCGCGCCTGCATTACTCCGCCGTGCCCAACGATGTGGTGGAGTACGTCCGCCGGAAGACGGGTTACTCGCTGAGGGTGCAACAGCTGCGGTCGCGCCACTACGTGCACTTCAGCTCGTTCGTGGTGCGCGTGCCGCGCCCGCTGCAGGATACCATCGCGAGTGCAGACTTCTGGCCGAAGGGCGTCGTGTTTCGGCAGTTCCGAGGCAATCTGCCGAATCCTACGCCGGATCAGACGACGCAACGGGGCCACGTCGTTTCGTCGCCTAAATCAAACTAGTTTAAAGTTGTTTTTATATTTTTGTGTTTTTGTAGTTCACAGTGCCTTGGTGTTTAACTGTTATGCTGTGTAACTTACTTGAATAATAAAATAAAAAAAAAAACAAAAAAAATTATCTACCAGTCAACCATTGGGCAAATAGAAAAAAAAGTGTGGTGCAGCAGGCCATTGTATTGTTTTGATATAAGACATTATGAACAATTAAAATCAGTCATAATCATTTTCAGCTGTTAATCGCCCAATTCTGAGCATGTGCCTCTCTTCCTATACGCCACTAGTCCCGGTCCTATGCTATTCTCTTTTTCACACATTCGATGCTGCGTTCATCAACGAGCTCGACGACGAGACAGCCTTCACTTCAACGTCGAGCGCAGCGCTGCGAAAAACGGTATTCACTAACGTAGAACAGCTCGTCGTCGAACTGTAGGCGGTAACTCTCGACGCAGTGTAGTTCCAGCTCACGCCGCATTCGTCGCCGAGCGCTAGTGTCGTTTAAAGTGCATTAGTGAATACCATTTTTAGGCTCGACGCTGCCGCATCGCTGACACAGCGCTGACAGCAAGGCAGTTTCCTTAGTGAATAACACTGCTGCCAAATTTAAGTAACTCGCACCGCACTATTATGAATATCGTCCACCCATCGAGCGGTCGGACGCCCTGCGCTTTTCCCGTCTGAAAGCGGCCTCCAATCCGTTAATATTTTGGTCCACCTCCCATCACGCTGCCTGGTTATATAGTTAAAAGTATGTTTGCAGTATTTCCTATGAACCTACAGCCCTACCGCGAACTCTGATATCCGCAAATTCCGAGGATTTGTCTCTGTTACTCTAATGGACTCATTCATTGGAGTGACGGAGGATATTCGAAACATACGAAGTTCGAAGTTCGCGAAATACCTGGCCTACTACCGCGAAAATCGAAATTCGTAAATTTCGAAGATTTTTCTCTCTCACTCAAACGAAGGCGTCATTAGAGTGAGCGAGACAAATCCTCGAAATTTACGAATTTTGTTTTTCGCGGTAGGGCCGCTAACCCGTATTATTTGGCCGCGGGTGTTGTTGATTCCCATGCCCATGGTCGGTTTGCTGGAAATGTCCACTTTGATTAATTACGCGTGCGCCATGTTCCCGTAAACACGTTCTGTATCTCTTTGTTTATACCCCATTTTCGATTTTCCGCCAATCAAACAATTAACGAGCGGTGTGCCAATTCATGAGTGGTGTTGGTGTAGATGTGTGACAGTATGTGGTCCGTATTTATTTATTGTACGTATAAAAGAGACACGGCGATACTCACCCGGGCGGTGACAGCTGGGCGAGTATCGCCGTGTCTCTTTTATTTACACGGGAGTGCATATCTTTTGTTCGTGTTTAAAGCCGTAGTTCATAGCTTAGTAACTCGCGGTGAGACCAGTGCCTTAAGAAAATGGGTAAAATACGCATTACTAGAAATCGTTTTCAAGTATTAACAGTTGACAAATATTTAAATTAGCCGTATAATTGATTTTATTTCCTTCGAACGATCATGTAACGTGTTTACTGCTTAATTGTCAAACGCTGCCGGGTTGGCTGCGATCTATCATTGTCAAACGCTAATTAAGGATTCATTTTGTAATACACTGCTTCGCACTGAACTTTTTTTATTTATTTTATTACACTTTTTAGTAATTGTTCAGTTTCAGCTTAGTTTCAACCGCTATTATGGCGTTTAAGATACAAGCCTAGTGACAGATAGCGGAGCCTTAATAATCGGGTCCCGTTTTACCCTTTGGATACAGAACCCTAAAAACCGCTAGAGTATTTAAATATCCTCTCTCAAGTTCAAACAATATCTAACTTCGATTGAGTGTAGATAAAAACTTGCTGCGAGTACATTTAAAAGAGATTTGTCTCTCACGGTCTTGAAGGTGACTTTCTATCTAGATTTGAGATTCTTTATCTAAAAATACATCGAAGAATACTAAGTCATCTTTGTGCTAGAACTGTGAGATACCACCACGAACCACGAAATAACACAATAACTTTTATTTTACAGGGTGACACTACAACGTCGGTTGACTAAAACTCACTAAGTAACAAATACCATCATGAAAATTGTTCTGATTTAGTAGTGACATACGAGGTTGCCAAGAGTGACAGTTTTAGGATTCCGTAGTAGGTAAGCTAGGAATCCTTATAGTTTCGCCTGTCCGTCTGTCCGTCTATCTGTCCGCAGCACAGCTCATTGACCGTTAGTACTGGGAATTTGCAATTTGGTATAGACATAGTTACTCGTACAATATACATACATATATCTATTAATCACGCCTACAAAGTGCTAGAATATCATATGAAAAAAACATATTTCTCGGGTACCCCTACTCGTAAATTGGGTGTGATGCTTTAATTTTTCTATATACCTACCTATAGTGTGGGGTACCTACTCGGAGGAAAACCCTATTAGTAATTCTACTACTACCTCTAACAGTAACAGTACCTGTACTAAGTTGCAAATTTCTAGTACTAAACATGGCGAAACTATAAGGGTTCCTAGTTTACTACGGAGCCCTAAAAACACAGCTGTCAAAATGGACTTCAAGGTCAGATTTTATGGCTTGATAAATTCACTGAAATTATCAAACTCGTGACACCGAAGGAACCGCGAGTTTCCACGCGGCTGCGTTGACTCTTTGAAGTGTGTGCGTCACATGACGTGATTATGGCAAGGAAAGGTGAAGCGAGAGACCCTATCGCGAACTCCGAAATCTGCTTTCGTGTATTTGTCTCTGCCACACTAACAGAGACCAATCCGATATACGAATTTAGATGTTCGCGGTAATAAGCCAGTACATAGGTAGCTAGGTCGACTGTAATGTTCGAATTATGATTACGTAGGTACACAAAATTATAACCATATAACATTTCATTGAATCTTGAATCGATACATTTATTTACATCGAGTTCGCATCTCAACTATACTCGTAATGAACTCATAAGCCAACGCTGTAGGCAACTGAAATAAATTTGACCAATCACGTGCCAGCAAAAAAGACATCAACTGGCGGCCACCTCAGGATCTGCACTTCGTTTCAGCGTATTTATTTCATTGTTTATATTTGTTTACTTAATTTTATTGACTCGTAGAAAATTATTGGACATAATAGTGTTATAATCAAGCTTTTCAATTTCGTACCTTATACTTAGGCCAACACGGTAAACACGGTACTCGACTGAAAAGCTCTCTATTGTAACACGATTGTGTAAAATATTACTTATTATCAGATAATTAAACTTTAGGCATCTAAGTAATAGTTTCTATTTCTATTAGAAAAAGAAGCTTATAAAAACAAACACTAAGGAAATTCTAAATAATGTGTTGGAATTTACGTTTCAGTGGAAGCAAACAGTAACAAAGAAACACCTGCGAAAAAGCGTTGCAAGAAATACGTTTCATATTTTAAGTATGTAGGACTAGGATACTATTTTAAAACACAAAGCGACGTTCTCGGAAAACTGTTAATAAGGGCTGCATTTAGGTGCACAAAGACAAGAGTTCAGCTGTCGCATGACAAACGCAATGCGAAAAATGTTTGCAACATAATTTATGTTTTATTAGGTAGAATAGATAGATAAAGGTGCATTCAGACCAAAAGAGCATTAGCTGTTCTATCTATCCCCCGCTCTACGAAATCAACCAATCACGTTTTGTGTAACGATCGAATTTCGTAGAGTGGGGGGTTAGAATAGCGAATGTTCGTTTGGTCTGAATGCACCTTAAGAGTTTGTTTTAAAACAGTAGTAGTCCAATACTAGGCCTCCTTCTTTACGATGAGGGGTCGTTAGATAAGGTACATATTAGGTTAGGATATTATAACCTATGAAATAATGTGACGTTAACGTAGCTCTCGTAACCGCGAAAATAAAAAAATAATAATTATAAATTGACTTTGTCACTCCAACGAAGGCGTCATGGGAGTAACAGAGACAGATATTCGAATACTTTAACTTACTTACCTAATTATTTTTTACTACGTAATAGTCCCCTTCAAAGAAAACTATTTACATACAAAATTCGATTCATTTCTACAGCTATCCCTACCTTCTGATTAATTCAGATCAGATATTATCCCCATTCATAACATGACTGGTATAATTCAAAATTTATTTGAGAAATAAGAAAGTAAGACTTTCCGAAGGTTGAATCTACGGGTAGATAATACACGTCAAAGTTCCTAACTTATTTATCGGATAAACTTCTTAGCAAGAGTGAAAAGACGGCGGTTAACTTCTCGCACTTAATTTTTCATGATCATCCACGGTCCGGAATTTTCGAGTGTTCCCTAAGTTCATGTTAATCGGCCAAGTTTTAATTGGGCTGGAATCGGTCAGTTTTGAGAGCTCGCTGCAGTACGTTTTTCATATTTTACCCATATTCAAAGTAAAAGTGAACAACAGACCGATTAGGCATGGCACATAAAATTATGACTATCGAAAATATGACTTACTTGACTTGAGATCCTGTAGGGGCGCCTTTACAAAAATGCGATCATAATTCTAATTCTTAAAATCTTATCATTAATTATGAATATCCGAAAAACCCTAACAACGATTACCTATTTTGAAAGTTGCGTTCCTGTACACCAGTAGGCTTATGATGGTACCGTGTTTAATCGTTTGTCGTTGTTGCGGTCAGGTTCTAACAAGTAGGTATGTAAGTGCAAAAGTGAAGCGTAGCACGACAAATAGATAAAACGAGACCATCATAAAGCCACCTGAAATGTAGAAAAGCGTACAAAACAGGTAATTTACCGTCCACGCACAATCGACGCGTGACGTCAGTGAGCAATAACCCTCATACAAATCAATTCCTCTAATAAATAACCCAGATGTTGATAACGAACCCCAAGACAAATGAATCGGTAATTCAATAGCTGCTCGTAAGATTGATTCGGATTGTGTACAGCGCTGAAAGGAACAGCGGGGCCGGAATAACATTTCCGTTAAACCCTTTGGGTAATGTTGATAGGATCGTCATTCCATACACAATGCATTGACTTATTGTTACTTATTGTCCTATTCCAATCGGCTATGTAAAGTTTTCCGAAGGTATGAATATCATCCATAAAACTGCACAAATGTCATTTCATTCACTTAAAAAAAGATTGTTAGCAAATTATAGGAGATAAAATTAAAAGAGCCGCATTTTCTTGAACCATAAGAGGACGGCTATCAGGGAAAAATATAATATTCAGGGCCCGTAACTTTCATGCCGATGACATCAATTTGACGTCACGCTCCATTTAGGGTGATCCGAAATAGTTTTATTGTTAAATATTAATCATTAGTCATCAATAATTTTAATCATGTACAAATAGCTTCAAAAGTAGTATATTTTACTCGTGAAATAAATAATATCTACTTGATACGTGAAACATACCTATGTAAAATTATTTGATTTGTTTTTATACATACCTACATTTTATTTAATGATATTGTTAGCACATTTCAATATTTACGTAGAAAACGGAATTCCTCTTTAGCGTAAAGCACGTCAAGCGGTGATTGACGACTAATGATTAATATTTAACAATAAAACTATTTCGGATCACCCTAAATGGAGCGTGACGTCAAATTGATGTCATCGGCATGAAAGTTACGGGCCCTGATAATATTCATACCATCAGAAGACTTTACACAGCCAACTGCTTTTCTTCAAAATGTTTTTATCACACAATGGATTGCTAATGCGTAGCCAAGTTGACAATCGCTAACTCTCAGTTGTAAACGAAACGCAACTGTCTTTGTCGCACTAACAATAAAGAATGACAGAGAGAGAAAACTACGCTACGTTACTGATTGCCAACTTGGCTATGCACTCAGTGGTTTTGCCTGTCGCTGTCACTTGTTTTGTACAATCGTGTAAATAACTGTCACATACCGAGTGTTGCCTGGTGAAACCCGATAAATCGATATAATTTTTCATTGAAATAAATAAATAATAAATATTTTTGGACATCTTGACACAAATCGACCTAGTCCCACGGTAAGCTCAATTAAGGCTTGTGATGTGGGTACCAGGCGACGATATATATAATAGATAGATACATATAGATACTTAAATACATAGACAGCCATGACCAAGGAACAAATATTTGTGATAAATAAATACACAAATAATGCCCTCGCCGGGATTCGAACCCGGAACCTCCAGCTTCGTAGGCAGAGTCACTACCAACTAGGCTACGGAGGCTGACAACATCACGTAAAATGTCAACATCACGTAAGTGTCATAATAGTTCGTATTAAAAAAATAGTTTGCTAGACTTATTGGGTTTCACCACACAACACAACCCTCGATACGTACACTAGTTTTTTAGCCTTTTTGAATGCTCCTAACCTCAGATTATGACGTCGCGAATCGTGGTCAAGTATTTTTTTGCAGAAAAATATTGGCTCAGCTGTTATAATCTTTGTTCATCGTTGCGTTTTAATGCTATCGATATAAACTTTGCGCTTTGGGCTTTGACAGTTGCCAGAAACTGTTTGTCCGGTCAATAAAAGAGTAATTGAATGCTCCCCCAGAACAAATGCAAGACAGCTTCCGCTTGCTTCCGGATTATCAATCATCTTGATCATCCGTCTTATTTCTTGGAATGATAAACTTTTGCATTTTCTTGGGTTCCGCGGACATTACAATGTCCGCTCGTATACCACGGCATTTTTTCCTAAAACTTGCGTAATAATCTATAGTACCTCTTAACTATACAATAAATTATAATAAAAAGACAAAAATCTATTAGTGTCAGTTAGTTAGTAAGTTTTACTGGGCTTTTTCCGCAACTCGACAACCATCGTGCCTTTTTTGCGTGATAGCGAGGTAGCCCTATTCCAACCATCCAAGCTCCTCCACGAAACTCAGCGTTTGTTTCAGGTTGCTAAATGCCTCCTTTAGTGTATGTGGAGTCCCCTAGTGCCTACTCCTGTATGCCTTTACCTGTTTACATTCTAGAAGAATATGTTTTGCTGTTTCCTCCTCTTCCATGCAGGCCCTGCACATAGGGCTATCTGTTTTGCCCATATTGTGCAGGTGTTTGTTTAATGCGTTGTGTCCCGTGATCAATCTTACTATTTTCCTCAGTTTGTGTCTGGGCATTCGTAGTAGGGTTTTCGTGAGCTTGCAGTTTAGTTAGCTCGGGTAGTACTTCTTTGGTTTGTCTGCAGGAGACCAGGTCGTTCCAGCATTTATTGTGGAGATGTCGGTGATATAGACCGAGTTGGTTTCTTATGTATGATAAATTATCTATTAGTGTCATCTATACTAAAGAGGTTTTCAGAGCCGGGTAAGATTCCTCTCCCGTCCCAATCCCAACGTATCGCTATATCGGTACAGAGAAGTAAGACCGATAACGTGAGCCATGCGAGGTTTACCTTTCATAATTGGCTATGTAAAGTTTTCCGAACTTATGAATATTATATTTTTCCCTGATAGCCGTCGTCTTAAGGATCAAGAAAATGCGGCTCTTTTATTTTAATTTCCTATATGTGTTGAATATATTTCTTTTAAGCGAGTGAGGTGACATTTGTGTAGTACAGTTTTATGGATGAATAGAGTCTGATGCGTTCGTCCGCAATCAGTATAATGAAATAGAAAAAAGTGTCATTAATTCTTTTTTTTTTCTATTTCTTTATACTTGTTCTGGAGGAAAGCATTAGGCTCTATTTATCCATAAAACTGCACAAATGTCATCTCAATCACTTAAAAAAAGATTGTTAACAAATTATAGGCCATAAAAATACCAGAGGCGCATTTTCTTAAACCTTAAGACGACAGCTATCAGGGAAAACTATAATATTCATACCTTCAGAAAACTTTACATAGCCAATTGTATTTAGTATTACGATGTATTATTTTATCACAGGTGCTTTACATTGTTGTCAATTTGTTACTATTAAATATATCCTGCTATTATAAGTAATTAAGCAAGTAAATATTTCCTAACATTGCCTGCAAATGTCGCAATACTAACTGGTGTATGTTATGTGTAGGTATATTGTGTAGGTTTCTGGACACTGTACAGTATAAGGTCGGCTCCAAAAATATAATAACGATTTTGAGCCCTGTGCCATGGGCATACGTTCTGAACTGTACATTGTTAGACGTGACTGTACCTATATACAGCTGTAATGTTACATTACATTATAGGGCTGTCACTGCTGTCGAAAGATAAGGAAGGATTTTTGACTTTAGTATCATATCAGCATATAAACGCGGTTTTGATGAAGCTTAGCATGTACCCCAAATTATTTAACTTTAGATGCTTGCAAATACAAATACTCACATCTCAAGACAATGTATTAATTAATTCTACCAGCGACTCTTGTGCCTATACACATTTACAAACATTATAGTAGTAGGTACTAGTTGCCTAATAAATAAATAAATAATAAATTAATAAATATCTTCCTAGTCCCACGGTAAGCTCAATTAAGGCTTGTGATGTGGGTACTAGGCGACGATATATATAACAGATGACAAACATGACATAGGAACAAATATTTGTAATAAATAAATACACAAATAATGCCCTCGCCGGGATTCGAAACCGGAACCTCCAGCTTTGTAGGCAGGGTCACTACAAACTAGGCTACGGAGACTGACTAATTCAAGTCATAATGAATTCATGCATACGCAGCCACTCTTTACTTGACAGCCTCCCGCGAGATTTTTTTACTTCAACGCCCGATTCCCGAAATATACATCTATAGTATTGAAAGTCGTATAAGTAGTTAGGTAACAATCCGCGGAAGTAGGAGCATTTTCGGTTTTAGATACTATGCAATCAAGTGGTTAATATCACACAATCGTACTAATATTAGTCAACTAAACAAAGATCAACATTATGATTATCGCATTGAACGACCTAACGATTATAGCCTCGAAGTGCGGCCGGCTAGACAAACTATCCCAGTCCGGATATTACCCCGGGCTAAAAGCACATTAGCTTTATTGATTGACCTGTTAGCTAAGCAAATTAAACGTCTAGTACCGACAGATCAACGACCGATTGGTTGACGTCCAAGATAAGTATAGTATACATTTACGTCTGTTTATCGTTCAGACGAAAAAAACTTTTTTTTAGGACAGATGATGAACTTTTTACGCGCTAGTGCGAGAAGTGGCTCATTTTACGTCAGGTCCAAAAACTCGGTGAGCCATCTGTACTAAAAAACGTCGTACGAGATACGTGCAAAAAGGAAATTCGTAACTCGTGTCGATTTAAAACACTCCCTTCGGTCGTGTTTTTATTTTATGTTTTTCACACTTGTGTCGTAATGTACTATTTTAAGTTACGGAGCGATAAAAAAAATATGATCAAATTGTTATTGGTAACAAATTATTTTCTCTATCCAAAATAAATAAATTAGTATTTTGCCAATCCTTTTAGTGGTTTAAACAGAATTTGTTTGTTACAAATGTGTAAAGCCTCTGCGCAGTACCAGTTTAGTATGGTTTCAAAAGGGTGTCAAAATATCTTCAGGTTGGTGGCGAGACCGACTTAGCATGCACTCAGTGCCATATACTAGGCCAGTCCTCACAAGAGGTAGTGTAATGGGATTTCAAGGTCACCTGGAGTCCAGGGACCTACGCGATAAGAGGACTCAGGCCAGCTCCCACGTACTGGTTCCACCCGAAGACACGGACACCCCAATTTGGGCTCCTAAAATTTGTTTATATGGAGAAAAGTTTAAAAATATCTATAGCGCGATGTAGAACATTTACCTGGGTCTATTTGTCTAGTTTAGGGACAATAGATCGAAGGGTCCTCTATTATGCGCGTTTTAGGGTTCCGTGCCAGGTAATGGTGGCAAAAAACGCCTTCCTGCCGTCCCACTACGCTTATCTGTCCATGTAACGTGAAGTAGCGACAATATAGATAAAATTAATAAAATGTGTCATATTTACGTGATAATTTCGTGACTAGCCTTTTTTATATAGATTTTTTTTTCATTTAAAAATAACATTAAAAAGTCTAAATATTAACAAGATTAACACCTTCGCGGACACTACTCCAGACACAATAGAAGAAACAATGAGATTACGCCTATAGACGTTTAGTGACCGCGAAGGTGTTATTCATTGATCACAGTACCTAGGTACTGTCCAAGGCCTATCAAATAATCAACACTGAAACGTACAAAACGTCACATAAATATACGAGTACGAACATAATTAACATAGCTAATATATATATATAAAATTACCTGTTAAATATTACTGTATAAACAATCAGTAGAGGAAAATCATAAAAATGCAACGTATTGCCATTTTGCATACTTTATCACCATCATAACCAGGAATAGACTATATTTTTATTTCAGTAATAATACAAATCAAAGCAGACTCCTTCCTAAACAAACATTTATGCTGAAATATTTGAATGCGGTTTTATCTACTCCAATAAAATACAAATACGATCTAACTTAATCACCACTAAATGTAACATATTAAAGGTACGGAACCGTTGCGCGAAGTTAGGATTCGCACCTGAGCGAGTTTTTTTTAAAGTTTTGTATTGTTGCCGCACCATTTGCTGCAATGGGCTCGAATGCGTTTGCCGAAACGTGGATAACATTAGATAAGTGTGGGTCGTTACCTTTTTACTATTCACTCTAGCTTTGGAGTAGTATCGTATCAGAGTGTCGGGTATAAACCAGCGAAAAATAAAACAACAAACAAAACAAATACAGGTATTTCATCGGTTGACAACCAAAACTCACTAAGTAACAAATACCTCCTTGAAATAGAGATCGTATCTAAGTTCTGATTCAATACTGACATAAGAGGTTGCTAAAAGTAGTGACAGTTTTTATAGTGAGTTTTGGTTGTCAGTCGACGATTGATCTAGTGATAGGCCGTATGTGTATAATAGTGGTATTAAATTTTACAGCTCCTAAAATAGAAGAAATTTCGAGTGCAAAAATGTGATCGATCAACCTATAGTTTTTATTGCTCATCGTCAGTCTGTCTATCTAAAATGAAATACCGCCGCTTTCACACTGTGTGTGACCTGTAGCATAAAACACTTATCTTTAAAATTTATTCAGCAATACACAAACAATTTTACTCCTTACTTCAGTAGATTTACAATGAACATTTCTGTATTCTGGCCGTTGCGGAAAAAAATTGCCCTAATACAGAATTGTTCTGCGGCAAAGTTTGGGGTCATAAGCTACATCAGTCAATTAGGACTAGGTCCTACACATACTTGTAGTGTTGTGTACAGTCGAGTTCATGAATATGTACGCATTTTTCACCTTAAACCACTGAAGTAAGGAGTAAAATTGTGTATATATTTCTGAACTCGAATGTACGTGCCATTGAGTACAGTAACAGTACAGAAGATTTAGTGTATGATAGGGACTAGTCCTTTTAGCTGTCAACGCAGTTACATGAAAAGCTCAGCAACGCGCATGTAACACTTCTGGAGTTGCAACTGACTATTGTAGCTTGCCAGCAGATAGCTCGTAAGCTTACTCATCGTTGTCACCAAAATAATTAAATACTTACTTACTCCTCTGGCGCAGCGACCCCAAGTGTGTCTTGGCCTCCAATACGAGAGAACGCCACTGATCACGGTCTTGAACGACATTTTGCCACTGGTCAATTCCGAGACCGCCTAAATCAGCCCTCACAGCATCCGCTCAACGATATCTGGGGCGGCCGACCGGACGTCTACCTTCTGGTTTACCCTCGTAGGCTCTTTTGACGGCACGGTTGTCTCCCATTCGTTCGAGGTGGCTCAGCCAACGCAGCCGATGAGCTTTAGTATTACCGATGATATTCGGTTCAGCGACAAGTTCTTCAATTTCGGCATTTTTGCAAATCCTCCAACTGCCATCGGATCTGTGGGTTGGGCCAAGGATTAAATAATATTTAAATTTAAAACGTGTCTAACGATTAGATGGTTGGATTGTCCGTGTGGTGACGGTAGTAAGAATATAATACGTTAGGCACGTTTGTATCTTTTCTAATTCATCTACAATTATTTTCGCAAAAACAACAAATAGCCCCAGTTTCAAATGACCCCACGTCAATGATTCATACTTAATTGTATCTGAAACATCCACATAACAAAGAAACCCCGTCATAAATACAGGATGCTTGATTAAATATTTCACCTCACCATATCTGGCGCTGTTGTGATCACCTTTTGTATTCTATTCTGCTATACGCAATTTCCGCGCTTACTTAATATACTGAGGGAAAAGATTTTCCCGAGTTCCTTTGTGTATCGCTGAATAAATATTAAAGGTAAGTGTTTTGTGCTACAGGTCATTTATGGTGTGAAAGCGGCCGTTTTTCATTTTAGACAACTTATGCCGTTGTAAAAAGATATCATGAACTGTATGTATGCTGTATGTTAGTAGTAGATTGCGTTTGTATTTAAATAACCATGTAGAGTAGTAATCCAAGCATGATTTAGTAGGTATAATAGCAATAAAACTGGCTAAGTGAGAATCGCGCACAAAGGGTTTCATTACCATTATAAATGTATCGTAACAAAACACGTTTGTTGTATGGGAGCCCCGTTATATACCTTTTTTTTCTAATTTTTAATATTTTTTGTTATAGCGGCATACAAAATACAGTATCTATGAAAATTTTAACTATCAAACTTTCACGGTTCACGAGATACAGCCGGGTAACAGACGGACTTTCAATATTTTCAGAGATAACCCCTCCAGAATAAAAAACGGTTCACGAGATACAGCCGGGTAACAGACGGACTTTCAATATTTTCAGAGATAACCCCTCCAGAATAAAAAAAAATTGACCGATCGATAGCGACACTTTGTATGAAAGTGCCAAATTTTGTTTGGTGATTTCTGGATTAGCTCCATAGTAAAAGTTGTTCAGTATAACCGCACTCAAATCACCCCGTTAATTGTTTCCAGTAGATGGTGTAACACCCTGTATACAATAAATTCAACCAGCCCTTTCAACTTTAAACAGCTTAGCTTGTTGAGAAATATTACCCCATAACGGTGTTATTGCAAGCTCTGGGATGAGATATAAAGGTCGTTTACGATCTGGGCGTTGTCCATCCACTACCACGTGCGCGAGTAAACGTTAGCCAGCGGATCGTAAACTACTTACCTACATTGCCTACTATGTCAGCCTCCGTAGCCTAGTTGGCAGTGACCCCGCCTACGAAGCTGGAGTTTCCGGGCTCGAATCCCGGCGAGGGACATTATTGGTATATCACAAATATTTGTTCATGTCACGGCTGTCTACGAAGTTAAGAATCTATATGTATCTATTATATTTATTATAAGAATCTAACTATTATATTTATCGTCGCCTGGTACCTACATCACAAGCCTTAACTGAGCTTCCCGTGGGACAAGATCTATTTGTGTAAATATGTCCCGAGATATTATTTATATTTATTTATTTATGCGAGACTTCATCTAGCATTACATTGAAGGTGTTATTTATAACATTCGTCAGTAGAATCAAAAAAAAAGTGAAGCTGAAGTGAGTTAAAACTTGCATTATTCCATCACGCACGCTTAGAACACAACCTTGAGTACGAATATATTTTGAGTTAAAATTACTTACTTAATCAAAATTACCATTGAAAAAATTCAAAATATTCAGCTAATGGAGCGTTCCTGGTCCCAAGCATCCCTCCCTATTCGGTATGGGGGTTTAGGGATACGAAAAATTTCATGTATGGCTTCTCCTGCATTTTTGGCGTCCGTCCACAGCACGACTGATCTCACAGGAAAGATCCTAAGGGCTCTGTCTACTGTGAGACTGCGGGTTTGGAGGACGCCAAAAATGCATTCAAAATTGCTTGCCCTTCTAAAAATTTTCCCGACAACCTAAAATCACAAAGGAGCTGGGACAATGTGTATTGTGATCTAACATACAATTCTCTTCTAAACAGCTCTGCAGGTCCGGATCGTGCGAGACTTTTGGCGGTCGGAACCCGGGAAGCTGGTTACTGGCTGCATGCCCATCCTTCGGCTAGTACTGGTACTTTCCTGGATCCTCATGCAACCGGCCTGAGACTCGGGGCCGCGGTATGTATCACTTATGCTGTTGTGGCACAGACGTGGACCGACTGGGACACCACGGACTAAGTTGTCAAAAAAAGCGCAGGCCGTATTTCCAGACATGCGACGCTTAACGACGAAGGCAGCCGCTGCGGCTGAAAATGCCGAATTTTTAAAACGTAATAAATATAATTAAGGGCCTCGGCAAAAAGTACGATTTTGTACCGTTTGGCGTAGAAACTTTAGGGGCCCCAGCGCACGCAAATTGTTTGCTGAGATCGCGAAACGTCTGGTTGATGTAACTAAAGACCGAAGAGCTGGCGACTTCCTCTCACAACGCATCAGTATTGCGATACAGCTAGGAAATGCCGCCAGCATCCTCGGTACAATGCCACAAGGGCCAATCTTAGATAGGTATAGGTTAGGTTAAGAAGATTAGTTAGATTTAATCTATGTGCATAAATTGTAATTTTGAAAATAAATATATAAAAATTGTTACAATTTATTGATATTTACTAGATATTAACGTAATAATATATCTGCATACGTGTTTCACGATTGTGTCAAAGACGTCATCGTCAAACGCTATGGAAAATCAGTCATTTACATTTTTCTTAGAGTCTACTGACGATTGGTAGGTGTAATAAGGCTGCGGGTCTAACAAATATTGGTAAAATGTACACAATAGAATATATTTATGTATAAAATCATCCATTGGTTTGACGATCGGACTCTTTAAAAATACGAGTTGAAGCTTCGTAGATAACTCAGTTACCCGACCGCCGGCGGCTGCGAGGAAAATTGAAAATTTCAACTCGCTCATAATTGGGGTAATTTTATACAACGGCCAGAAATATATTCCGATTCGCTTCTTAGTCGTTGCTACTTCATAGATACCTTGTTTATGAAATGTGTATTGAATAAGTTAAAATGCAATCATATTTGCGTGGGACAATTTAAAATGCTGGTGGTGTCCCAAAAACTCACTGCAACTTAGGCTGCGTTTTACCAAACTTTTATTTGAAGAATAAAGCTTACTCTCAGACACTAGTGTCAAATTACTATGGAGTTTTGACATTACTATCCGAGAGTAAAACGTTATTCTTCGAATAAAAGTTTGGTCCAGTCAATGAATTTATTTAAATTTCACATATTTAACTTTTCCACCACTTTTTTCCATCTCCTCTATTCAATTGTTTTTACATTGTAATGTTTTCTATGCCATCGCCAATGAGAAAAAAAAATTTTACTAAGTAGTTTATGTACAATAACTACAATATCAATAATATTTGTTGTTCGGTCCCGAAAAATATTATTAATAATAATAACAAATACGGTATCAGAATACAGGCGGACTAACGACTTTAGGTATGTTATAATACAGTCAAGTGCAAAAATACGTTACGACGTTCTTATTACATAGAATTAGAGTGCCAGTGCACTGAGACTTTTGAACATTTTTGTGTACACCTTATTTTGTCTTTGACTGTACCTACATTCGTACGTAATTTCTAATTAATTATTGTTTTGTGCGTTTTATTATAAGTACTACAATTGAATCGTGAACAGGTTCTTTAGGTATTAATTAAGCTCATGGACATGGATATTCAATTATAAGGAATCTTTTTAATTTTCGTTACTTATATGGGTATTCAAGTAAGTTCATTCCTATATAGTACATTATTTTACATAGGTACAAAGCCACGATATGGGGACATTAATTATACAGTTAAAAGTTATCTAACATTACTCGGTTGGTCCGTAAGAATGTACTTAAATGCGAGTCTAGTAAACGCCAAATACTTAGTTGCCGTATAAAATGCAGTTTAGTAGCCACAGGCTGTAAATACTCTAAATGGAGTTTGCTTGTAGTTTACAACTCCCGCGGTGGCGGACATTATCGATGTACTCGTACAGATACAGGGATTATATTTACAGTCGCCATTATACCTAATACAAAATACCTACACGTAAATATTTTTTCTCAAACATGCAATAAAATGTTGTAGTTACGTGCCTAAAATGCGGCCGGGAAGTACCTCGTGGCCGGCCTTGGCCGGCAAGGGCCTCTTTTTTAATTTTCATTTGGCATAGGGTTGTGACCTGGCATCTTGGCTTTTAGCCAATAATTATCTGTACCTAAGCAATATTAGTATTAAAAAATGATTGGCTAATTATAGCAATTATAATTAGGTATTTAAATTATATAATTTAAAATATGTACAATAACTACTCAAAATAATATTTAAAAAGCAGTATTATACGGTGCGATCCGTCGGCCCCGATCACCGCTTGCGATTGATTGGACACAAATTGACCCAACAGACCGCGTCGTCTAATACCGCTTTTTAAAAGTAAAAATTAGCACTATTCAAACAGGTCAAACTTTAAAAAAATGAAGTGTCGGTATCGTATTTGACTTTTGTTGTGTTTCATAGACTTAGTTATGTAGTTGACTTATAACTTCTTAGAAAGAAGATACATTTTTTGTTTCATTTCATTGCATGTTTGAATTGTTTGAGAAAAGCATTATACATACCTCGGCCATGAAGCGACTAGATAGTATTCCCGGCCTCTGTAGTAATGAACTATTACAATGTATATGCTGAGAAAGTGCTCTTTTTAAGGGTAAACTTATGCACAGAAAGTGTTTTTTTTCCGAAATGAATGAATTGAAAATTCATTAGTTACTACATTTACCTAGTACTTTTCCGCACAGCCTGGTTGGTATTGCCGAGAGGGTCCGGTTTTCGTCGCATAACGAATTGTAAAATGTTGTATGATATACATGTAAGTATATCATACAACATTTTACAATAATATACTATATGATATAAGATAATATTTTGTTTTGCCGTGGAAAATCCCGATTCTGCTAATGTGATTATAGCCATTGTATAAGCCTTGATGAAAGTTCACGCAACATAACCACACATATCATGTATTGAACAAGCTATCAATACCTTGTACATACATGATACGTAGGTGACCCGTTCCAACCGGCCTCGCGTCGATGCGTCCGATTTTCATTTTTAATCATCGATATCAACCGACCGTGAATTAGGAACACGCAGCTACGAAGTACGAACATTCAGTGAATCAAAGTTTATTTTTTGAGTAATTAACAAAACTGTTATTCCGTTTTTCAGTTGGTGATTGATAGTAATAAACTGTTAAGTAAACATTTGCGTGTGTTATGTGATGGTGATAACTTGATCAAATTGCGAATTGTATGCTTTATATATGTAATGTAAAACATACAATTAGCAATTTACCGAATGCTACGTACTATACATTGTATAGTAGCATTCGGTATAACACATCATACAAAATAGTTATAGTTCGGGAAATATTATTTGACCGACTCTTATCTCACTTACGACCTTTTGTTTTGCGTCATTAACAATAGAAAAGTGCTCGACTGCTGATTGTCTAGTAAATGTTAACGCAAAACACAAGGTCGTAAGTAAGATAACAGTCGGTCAAAGTCAAATTATATTCCTCGATCTATACCTAACGATCATTATTAATATTTTGCTAAAAGTACCGAAATAAAATAAGTGAACACATTTTTGTAGTCAGAGTAAGGTTAGGATTTAGTGACAAGTTTTTCATTACGCTCGCAATATGAGAGCAGAGCTATAGACTTGTTAAGAAAATCTAAAATTTCGAGCATCTGTCTGTATCACTCTAATTAAGGCTTAATAAACTGGAATGAGACGACAGACTGTCGAAATTCACTATATTCAATACTCGCGGTAGGCCTTCCTATATCTACAATTCTGAATTGAATGCCACGAAAGGTACTTGACTCCACTAGACTTAGGTATCTAGTAGTTCCAAGAGATCTTATTGATAGCTCATGAGGTTTTTCTACATCTTCGCTTTTTATGACTATTAATAATCGATTCCTCTATGAAACGCCGGCAGAAGTTCATTTTAAATTCTATTAATGCATAGATTCATGAAGCATTTTAGATCTAATCATAAAGTAAACGTTTGGATTCACTAAGTACTCTCAAGTTGAAGGGCGGTATGTTTGGTTTAAATTCATTAAGGCAATAGATACAAACTTGTGTATTCAACCTTAAAAGAATACAGTAACTCGTATCACAATACATACTCGTATTCGGAATTGGGAAGACCAGGGTGCTTAGACAAGTTGCCAATCGCTAACGCTTACTCGTCTATCGTAAACGAAAGCCAGCTGACTGTCTTTGTCGCACTAATATGAAAGAGTGACAGAGAGGGAAAACTACGATACGCTACTAAGCGTTAGCGATTGGCAACTTCGCTAAGCATCCAGCTATAAGTTTCGTTGACAGGCAGGACATGGACATATCCATACTGTACGTTAGTAATATTTATAATACCTACAGTTTCGTCAGTCCATCTAGCTGGTAACCTGTTTCATGGCTTCGTCGAGGATCGATAAATTCATTCACATACTATGTCATTTAATAGTTAATGTTTACATTCCACCATTCGGGCGTGTAACTAATATAGAGTATGTTCGGAAAATGAAGGCACGTGAGATGCATGGGCGTGTGTTGCCGCCAGACGCCTTGACTTTCCGCACAGTCAATTCGGATACATTTGTGCCAATGGTTATTGAGCCTAATTACAGTAATTAGGTACGCTATTATACTTAATAAATCATTGCATTCGATATCATTAATTAGTGTTTTCCGTAGGTATTGTTTTTCTTTTTTAAGAGTCGTACGTCACATTTTACGAAATTAATTATATAACGAATTTTGGAACACAGACACAAGGTCACACAAGTGTATTTTGCTCCACATTCTGCATTCGGATCCGCATTTTTAAAATCATGAATTTTGACACTGAATACAACACAACGATGTGGCTATTTTTAAGGGTCTTGGTTCAATGTGAAGGTATTCAAGTAACATTTAGTGATTGTTAATAAAACTGACCTTATAACAAGACAACGAGGAAGACTTAGAAACAGTTTCTTTGAATTAAAAATATGAGAATTTAATTCCGCCGTTTCTTTGAATTCGCATATTTTATGGGTGGCTCCCGCTTTTTGCATTTTAGTATTATCTGGCAACACTGTGCCATACACATGACTATTAAGACGTCATGGTCCCTAGAAACCCCACTGTGCGTTTTGTGATTTATTGAAATGCTGGTGTACACAATTATGTATATAGGTACCTATTGAATTAGTACATACTTCAAAAAAATGTACTTCAATAGAACTCTCGTTCAATACACTGGATTCGGACTTGCCGTAGAGCATCTTCCAAGCAATTCCAAAATTAAAAAAAATCACATATATTCTTACTTTTTTAGCAAACACGTCGAAAAACGTTATCGAGATAGCTAAATTATATTAATTTATTAGACTATGAATATACTCGTATACAGGGTGGCTGGTAAGTAGACCGACAAACTTGGGTGTATTCGTGAACACATTTTGAGGCTATAATGTCATATGAACTTTTCTGGATTCGGCTTAGTTCAAGAGATAATGACATGTTATTCAAAAAACTATTTTCATCACAAGTCACTGAAAAATGCCTGCACGATTAAAATTCATACACTAGTAGTTTTCATCTCGACATACACACTGATTAAAGTTAGAGAAAATGAGGAAAAAGTTTCAGAAAAATGTTCAACAAAAAAATTATTTTCAAAAACCCTGAAAAAAAAAATTTCCCTACAATTTATTACTGGTCATGTACAAAAAAAAACAAAATATCAAAAAAAGGAATAAAAAAAAATTTTTTTTTTGTTCTACAATGACACACGTCACATATTTTTTTACTTCTTTTGTCATCAAAAATGCATTGGTACAGTCTGTCGGTATACTCGTTCCCACCCTGTAGATATTCAAGGGCTATTAGATAACTTTGATATCGGTGGCATTGTATCACAAGACATTAGACCTTCTTTAGGTTCACGACACCCAAGAGACTTCCGGCGCCGGTCGTCAAACACCGGATCGAGACCTCATTTCGTCAGATCGTATTAATCTTCCCAAGTCCTAGCCTTTTCATCCCACACTCTGATTCTTGTTATCTCTAAAAACACTCGCGCTTTTTCGCTAATCCCGAATAAAACATGTAAATGTCGACCTTTACTTCCTACAGTACTTACAGTAGACAGGTGGGATGTCAGTCCTCGAGTCACAATTTTTAAAAAGGTATTTTCAGATGGACCGGTGAATCCGGTAATCTGAAGGTGAAGAAACTGGCGAGAAGTGGTTGGATGCGGAGAGCAGGTGACAGAAGGCCTATGTCTAGCAGTGGACGACTCTGGGCTGATAATGATGATGATTTTCAGCAGGGCTTGGATACCGGTTTTTACTCCATACAAAAGAACCAAATCGAATTCCGTTCGTTATTGTTCTTCGGTATATCAATTCTTTGTTAATGGAGTAATTTAAAAATACGACGTTGGTAATTTCATAACATTTTGAGTACTACATAAAGAATATATGATATTTTAAATATTGGGCTATTTCGAGGACTTAGAAAAATACCGGTTCCGAGCCTTTATTTTCAGATAGCCGCTAGCCGATTTATATATAATGGCAGGAGGCAGGATTACACCTATGAGTTCCTACGTAAGTTGCAGGGACGAAGCTATATTAAGGAACAAGATTGAATATCACTGTCTCATTCCTAAGAGCGCTCGTACACCTGTAAGTTCTTACGTAAGTTATAGGGACGGGGCTATACTAAGGAATGAGAGGTGAATATCACTGTCTCATTCCTTAGTATACTTAGCCCCGTCCCTATAACTTATGTAAAAACTGACGGTGTAAGTTCTTACGTAAGTTATAGGGACGGAGCTATACTAAGGAATGAGAGGTGAATATCACTATCTCATTCCTTAGTATAGCCCCGTCCCTATAACTTATGTAAAAACTGACGGTGTAAGTTCTTACGTAAGTTATAGGGACGGAGCTATACTAAGGAATGAGAGGTGAATATCACTATCTCATTCCTTAGTATAGCCCCGTCCCTATAACTTATGTAAAAACTGACGGTGTAAGTTCTTACGTAAGTTATAGGGACGGAGCTATACTAAGGAATGAGAGGTGAATATCACTATCTCATTCCTTAGTATAGCCCCGTCCCTATAACTTACGTAAGAACTTACAGGTGTACGGCTGGCCTATCTCCGTGCCTAAAACCTACGTAAAAACTCACAGATGTAATCCCGACCTAATGCAATGGCAGTTGTCAGTAGCGATTTACAGCTATTTATTTAGATTGCGTAGAAAATAATTGGATTGATCTAACACACTTATACAGCAACAATTTAATCGGCGCTAGTACAGTCTACCAAAAAAAGTATCAATTATAAAATGGTTATACTGAAGTGCTATTAATTTCTTTCATATTTATTTTTGTGACACAACTCGAACTGTTTTTATTAAAGAATATGATTTGTTCCACAAAAAAGTATGGTCAAACGCGCCTAGCCCTATAACAGATTGCATATACACGAGAAATTCGACCGGTGTCCGCTAAGCTTGAGTGGCCGAGTGTTTTAGGCATCAGCCGCGAAAGCTGAGGTCGTGACACCAAATCCCTCCTCCGGCGTTGGTAAACTCGTTATTTTTGCTTCGTATAGGTATGTATAGGTATAGGTATGAGATCTAATATTTAAATTATACCGTCAAATGCGCCAACATTGCCACCACGGGAAAGTTTGCCCGTAACGCAATTTTTTTACAAATCGGTTTGTGGGGTAAATTTAATCAGAGTTCTGGCAACTCCACTATTTTTAGTAGAAACTAGGTTATATGGGTGGCAACACTGCGCATCATATTTGCGGCTAACGTCAATCAGTAGCTTGTTCCAACTCGTTGAGTGCAGTGCGTTATTTGGCGGGCAAATTCTTAGTGAAGTTTCAAGGTGAATCGTGCAAAATGGGGAAGACGCTGGTAAGTAAAACTCATGTCATGTAATAAAATAAGATGTGTAGATTGTTTTTCTGTTAATAAAGTTACTAAAAGCCTATTATTAACGGAGTTATTGTCTTAGAGAATGTTACCCAGCCATGTAGCAGCCGGTCATTGTAAACTTTGCCCATCGCCAAAAACGTCCTAGGGTTGTCACCTCGTTGTATTTACCAGCCTTTGCGAATAAAAGAGGTTATTGTTTTATAAACGAATATTTACATCGTACTTTTGTTTTTATTCTTTTTACACTATGAGTATTATCAACAGACTTTAATATTAAAAGGAAAGTGTTCTCAATTCGTGTGTATTATTATTATTTGTATCTTTCTTTGAACACGGGCCTATAAATCCCGGTCTTTTGATAGGCTTGCGCGGGGATACAGATCCAACACGTACGTTTCTTTTAATATAGGTATGAACAAGAGTTGATGTTGATTTATTTGAAATTTAACATGTTAATAATTGTTAATTGTACTCAAGAATCTTTTTATTGTTTTCAATTACTCATAGTACCAAAGTATTCTTATATTATTCAATATTAATAAAAAAATTATCATCGTAAGCTTTGTCTTATTTTACCTTAACGCTTTACACAAATTAACTCAAAAGTGACAACCCTAATACTTTTGAAATCTCGGGTGCCGTTTGTATGGGAAAGGGAAAAAAACTGCCAGGTAACATTGCCCACTTGATTTATTCAAAAATTTACACAGTTATCGCTGAGCTGTTTACAGGAAACGGTAGGATTGCCCGTAAGCTAGGTGTGATTCTTGTTTCAAAGCTATACGAGCTATATTTAAGTGCAAAATCGACGTGGGCAATGTTGGCCAAAAGTCCGGATAACTTTACCCGCCCTCAAAATCGCAAAAAATATAAATAAAATGATGATTTAAAAATTTTTACGAGACATAGACAACTGCACTTGATCACAATATACCTGTTAAGCCAAAAAAAGTAGTAGGCTTTCATAGTTTTTTTTTTGAGAAATTCGTGTTTTTTTGAAAAAAGCGGGCAAAGATAGGGCATTTGACGTAAATAATAAAATATTGGATGTCTTATACCAAAGAAAAAACGACCAAGATCACCAACGTCCGAGGTGGGGAATGGGGATCGAACCCACGTGTACAGCTTTCGCGGCTGATGCCCCCCGTCGGCCACTCGGTCTTAACAACCACCAGTCAATTTTCTCCACCACACACAATACTTACGTTTAATATTGAAATTCTTTCATTTTTATGTCAGATTTATATACACAGTCTTTATCACCACTTTGATTTTCTATAGAAATATTACAATATTAATGAGCTTAAAATATTGGTGTCGAAAGCCAGAAAATTCTTCTGTTCCGACATTCAGTCGATTGTTTTTTTATTGAGTACCAGGTATAAAATTCCATATCTATTGCTCCTTTTCTCAAAGTGGCTAAAAACTCGTTAAGGTCCTGTAAAACCTATTGCGAACTTCTTGAAATATACTTGTTAAAACTGTATTAAAGGGAATAACAGACGAAATGGTACAGAAATAACTCTTTTATTGTTTCTGTCAATTGCTAAGGTTTTTAACTGAAATAACCCCATTTCGAAACCATCCATTTGAACGGTTTCTGCGTTTGCTTGAATGTATTTTAAGTTGTTATTTTAAGCTTTCTCCGTGCAAAATTCCGTTTTACGGAGGATTTCATTTCGAAATCTGTAATATAGAAGTTTAGTTAAAAAGTATACATAACGCTTTAATTAAACAAGTTTTCTTTCTTAATTAGCTTGAAGTAGTTCTTAAGCAAAAAAGCTAGGTACTTAACTTTTTCTCTCTAAGAATATCTTTTGTATAATTTTATCTACAGTTTTACTTCAAGACTGTAATAGTAAAAACATAAAGAAAATATTTAATAACATATTATATGCACTGCTGGTTATATGGCTGCGGCTTAGGGGTAAGATAGCCGGTGTAATTACTGGCATAGATAGAGGCAATCCATCTAAGTCCTCAGGGTAGGCAGGCCATAGGCGATTTTCTAATCCCTATGTCCATAGGCTTCAGTTCCTGCTTTCCATCAGGTGGGCTGAGAGCTCAGTTGTCTACCTTCGTCACATAAAAAAAAAACTATTCAATCATACTGGATCCGAAAAATAAAAGTGATTTTTTTTAAATATCATGTCTGTAGCCATAGACTGCACCTATTAGATACCATCTTCATAATATGAAGAACATGAATATGAAGTTTACGTAACGGGTAATAATAGGCATTATCTATTAGCAATTATTTTCGAGTATTAACAATTAAAAACTAAACGGAATGTGATGCGTGTACTACCTAGCGTACAGTCAAAAGCAAAATAAGGTGTATATAAAAATGCTCAGAACAAAGTACCAGTGCACTTTATTTCCGTGTAATAAGAACGTCGTAATATTAACATATTGATAAGATTCTTTCGATAGATATTTTTGCACTTGATTGTACCGAACAATCTAGCCACTTTGACTGATGCAATTCAAAGTACTTGATGCTGATTTTCTGACTGTACAACGTACTAGTTGATGTCAGAGACGACTCCTCGAAAGTCCAACGAAGGCGCCATCTGTGAGTCAGAGACAACTGCTTCATCATCATATAAGACGAAAGATGTCCACTGAACATTGGCCTCCCCTAAAGATTGCCACAATGACCGATCCTGCACCACCCGCATCGCCTCCTGTCGGCGACCTGCAGGCCTGGACAAATGCTTGAAGTTTATCGAGTCGATGGTCGCGATGACCCTATAATGTATATAGATAGTGTGCTTGAACTGCTTTCGTGAGTTTTGACGCGGACTTTTATTTATATCCGTCCCGCTCGTACCAATACGCGAGTGGTGAGAGTGAGAGGGGTAGAAAGTAAGTTCGTGTTAATCTTGCGGCGGCAACTCATGGTAAGCACGTAGGATATTTCATTGGATGAGATTTTTTTACCTATGCATACTAATCAGAAAGAAAATACAACATTCATGAGAAGTCGTTAGGCATACAATATACAATGAGGCTTTGAATAAAAGCATTAAGGTCAAAGTTACGCTGCCATTCGAAAGTGAATTCATACATGCATCTGTGATGAATTGATGACTCATTTTTAACCTACTAAAGAATATAAATTGGGAACAATTTTGTTTATAGTGTTAACATTGGTAATAAATATATCCATCAAATAAAATTTTCACTAATTTTCGTATCCAATGAGGGTTTTCTAAAATGACGTTCACCAGGGCGGCAGCACTGAGGCGTCAGGTCCAGAAACTTGTCTAAATTCTCAGAACGCATATAGTTTCGTGTTGAAATTTTTTGTATGAGTGGAAAAAAATATATAAAAAAATAAAATTACTTCTAGTTACTTTTTCTTTAGAGCTAGATAATTGTGTTTCTTAGCGGGACCTTACGGCTAAGCTAAAACGTTTTCGAGAAAACCCTCGAAAAACTTCGGCTTTTTTTACCTGTCTCGCTCGCTCTTTTTGCATACCTATATTATTATGAGGCGAGCGAGACAGGTATAGAACCAAAGGTTTTTCTAACAACTCACATAGGTACTGTAAAATATTGTGTTACGAATTAACATCTGAATCTGTTGTAATGTAGGTAGTTTTAATTTGAGATATTTTTTGTACTTTTTCGTTAAGTTGGGACTTAAGGATTTTTTTTCATTTATTATCTTTATTAACATTAAATTATACATTAACATAAATTCAAAGTCCCACAAAACAGTTATGTTTTCATTATTCATTATTAACAAATATGTAAGTAAATAAAGCTATCAATAACCTTTGGAAACCAATCTGGATCAAATGGTGTTAATGGTAGTTTGATGAAAATGGACATTGGTATTTGGTTGAATGCCAAGTTTCCACCGACAATGAGACCAATCAACATTTCACAAATTGAGACCAATCAACATTTAATTTATCTTAAAATGGAAACGAATGTGGTCTATAATTGATTAAGACTAGATTTCTAATGTGACGTAAATATTCTGTAGATTTATTTATTTGTAAAACATTAATTGGACAATTGCACGCGAGAATGTAATTCAAGTGACCAATTTCTCGCGTGTTTATTTATTAATTGTGCAAATTTTACTGTTTTTTATATCTAGATATCAAAATGAAACTTTTCTCGATAAAATGTTACAATTACACATGTATTGATAAATAAGTAAACAAACAGACGATGGAACTGTCACTTTCATTATAGTTACTCGGATTTACCCAATCATTAGTTAGTAAAGTAAATGACGGTGTGCAATGATTAATTATAAGATTAAACAAGTCCGATATGTATTTTAAAAATAAAAAATTAAACGAACTTACCTTAAGTGAAGTTCCAGATCTTAATAAAATTATACGAAGCTGCCAGTCTACGACGTTTAACGTAAGGTCAATGTGGGTAAGTCATATTTGTAAGCAAAGTCCGTCATAGGCGTCTTATATTGTTGAGTTAGGGGTGGAAATCAGTTGGTAGACGGACTTACCCGCATTGACCTTTTATGACAACAGCGTCCACAAATTCACTATTGTTTATTGTTGCTCACTACGTTTTTACCCTCTAATTAAAGAAAACAACGGTGTTACCTATTGTTTTGAATCCATATGTTTAAGTGCCTCACATTTTTATTTATTTCTGCAACATATCAGATGTTTAGTTTTTTTATGTAGGTACTCGTACTTTATTTTAAACCAGATAACCTAAATTCAAAAATGTTATGCCGGTTTTTTTTAATGTTTTGTCAGTGACCCACTATAAAAAGCCAAAAAATCATCGGTGTTATAACACCTTGTAGGGTTAGATGGGTTAAAGAAACATCTTACTCGTGCATCGACGTTCTTAAAAAGTTATTTTGAACAATCCTACATCGCGATATCGAAGTTTTTGCACACGCTAAACGAGATACAACCTCTCAGAACCAGCGGTTGGGTGTCCCGTTCTCCTCGGGAAGTCACATGGTGACTTGAGATTTATAAAATGATTGCTAAATAACCTTTCCGAAATTTAAGAGTGCCTTACAAGCGCTGGTCTAAATTACACATGAGCTGCTGAAAGGCAGGTTTCGTGGGTTTGAGGGAGAGGTGAGCGCCGGACTGTCTCCCTCACTCCTGTTGGTCGATGTTCAGTCTACTGTTCTCGCCCTCACCGAAGGAGAGCTAATTTGACACCTTTTTTTTACAAGCTTAATTTATTTAACTAAGTATAATTAGACTTACGACATGTTGGGCAACATTAAAAAATATGCTAATTTTTTTTATTTTATTTGTAAAACAAGGAAAATACAACAATACAATTAAATATAATACTCGCCAAACTGTTACGTTTGATGGCTTGCCGCTTTTCTGCTTCTTCCACATCACCCTGAGTGTGATTTTTGTACTAATTTATTAATAGTTATTTATGTGGCTGGCGCATAATAAGAGGCATTAAACATGAGTGTGGTTTTATGAAACGAGCCGTAGGCGAGTTTCATAATAAGATCACACGAGTGTTTAATGCCTAATTATGTACAGTCACATACATAACTTTATCTACATCCATATCATTAGTTTAGAATGACAATTTATCTTTATTTTCATTGATATCCACTAAGTAATTACCTCTAAATATAAAAATTCAAATCAGTTGAAATCACTCAATTTGAGTAAGGATATCCTACAATAAATATTTATTGAAAAAAAAAACAACAAAAAGAAGTTGACTTCATAATGTTAAAATTAATATCATGACGACGATACTTTAATGTCAACATTATGATGCACTGTACTCTACCTGTACTTTAATGTTAACATTATGATACAGCCACAGACACCGGTCTCTTAATATAGGTCATTACATTACCGCTTCTGAATACATAACAGGGAAATTATGATATACCTGTAGATAAAATATTAAATACCTACATGGACCTACTCGAATATATCATTAAACTTTACCTACTTAAGTTAAGACAAATTATGAAATCCACAAAACCATAAAATAAATTTAATAATTACCTAGGCAATGCATAAAGTATAAAACACGTCCATATATGGTTTTTTCTCTTTACAATACATACCTTTGTTCTAATTTTATCCACCAATCCGACCAATCAATTCTTCTTTCAATAAATCAAAGTAATTTCAAAAATGTGGACCGAAAAACAAACATTAATTTATTCCGTGAAGAAACATTGGTTGGTACAATAAAATGTAACCCTTTACTTTACCTACATACAAGTTAGATGCTTTAGGCGGATAAATTAACATAATTTATTTTTGCTTCAACATAACGTCATAGCGCCTACGTCTAGCACGCTCCAGCTGCTCTGCGTCATTGCTATTAAATTGCATCAGGCGTTAATTAATCTTGTCGCGCACACGTTTTGCCGTTCACTAAAGTTTGAATGAAAATGCATGCAAACCTAAGATTTCTATAGCCCCACTTCACAATTAGGCTCCAAACGTAGTTCTGTCATGATTTAGATTGGAACAAGTTGTTCGTTTGCGTTAGTTTAGGAGTTTTCATTTAACGGCACACGCCCGAGTCAAACTTTTCTCATTGATTTGAAAACTTTGCGATAGGATAGTAAATAATTCTGGGTAAACCTGGGTTTTATTAAGACTTAACCCGTTAGCTTAGGATTTTGTTTATTTTGTGCAGGTATCATAAATATAGGTATCTGAAGTCTGAACTTAAGCTCGCGTTCCGTTTTGCGGTAAATAAACTTAATAGAACACGTATTTCATCTCCGTATGCAACTATGTACTTATTCCTAAGTTTAAAAATAGCTTCCCTTCACCGATGGAAATTCATGTTGTATACATAATATATAACAGAATAGTTACGTACTTATATGTATTTGAAACGTATCGTGACTTAATTTACTGCGAATCAACTCATTAAAATATGTATGAAATAAAAATTATTTGATTTCTCCCACAACACTTGTGAGGCCCCCCTGGGTGCTTGGACAAGTTGCCAATCGCTAGCGCTTCATCGTCAATCGTAAGCGAAAGGCAGCTAACTGTCTTTGTCGCACCAATATGAAAGAGTGACAGAGAGGGAGAAATACGATACGCTACTAAGCGCTAGCGATTGGCAACTTGGCTAAGCATCCTGGTCTCCTAATCGACGCCGTGCGCCGCATATTATAGCTTTCCCAGTTTGCCATAGTAGTTTATATAACTGTGTCTCATCGAGTAACCCCCTTATTCATAAACGTCTCCTAACTTAGCAAGTCGCTAAGTATTGTTTGTCCCTTTCTGTCTTATAGACATATTGATAAGTCCGAAAGCGCTGAACAATATTTAGCGGCGTGCTAAGTTACGAGACGTTTGTGAATAAGGGGGTTAATTTATAACAATTATAACGCAAAGGCTGCTTTGCATTGCTCAGTAATCGATTTTCCCAGCTATTCCCATGTCGATATACCTACATCATGACCAGACATCGGAATTCTGGTAGCATTTTTGAGCTGTCATAGGGACTAATTATGATTACAAGTAGAAGTTAACAATAGGCGGTCTTATCGCACATGAGCGATCTCGTTTAGATAACTTTTGAGTGGCTGAAAATGTTAAATAGAGATTTGCAATGAAAGCAATGAAAAATTAGTAATAAAATTCTTCCGAAAAATGTTTAGTAGCCATAAAAAATCCACAAATATTAATAAGGATTAATAAAATATAATTACTTTAACTTCTATTTATAATTTCCTAAAAGTTGGTATCCAAAGAGATCGCTCATTAGCGCGAAGACCGCCTGTTGATGACTTCTATTTGTAATCATAATTATTTTACATTGTATTCTGAATTTATCGATATACATATATAATCGGTAGTCGATAAACGAGAAGTCCCTATGACAGCTCAAAAATGCTACCAGAATTCCGATGTCTGATCATGACATGTCCTTATGTTTTATACGATCATCAAACACCAAGGTTTAACCGTCATAATACTCATAATACTAAACAAGCCACGGCACCTGCTCCACACGAACTTTGTGATTTATCCCGCAAACTCAGAGATATTTATATTTTAAATACAGTGACAGTGCTCGTTAATGCCCTCTTGCTTGCAAAAAGTTGTTGTAGCGTCGTCTACAGAACTGAGTTTGTATTCCGCGACATATCTGAGTCCGTGATTGCGAAATTCAAGGAAATACTACGACCATATACACCGTGTTTTTATTGATTTCCGTTAAATTTCCCAGGTTACTTGGGACATTAATAGAAGTTGCCTGGTATTTCGGCTTTTGTTAATTTCGTAAAATATTTTTTTTCGTTTTCATACATAATCATTTGTAATGGCAAGTGTGAGAGAACCTTAAGAATAACATCTCAGGTGACTGACGGCACATGTCAAAATAAGTAACATTAGGATGTAATAAAGGTTGCAATACACTTATTCAGTCATTAAACTTATTTTTTTAATAACACAATAACAGTAAGAGCTAAGACACTAGTTTCTTAGAAGCATTGATTATTTTTGACCTAAATAAGCTTCCCTTTAATTTAACGGAAATCAATAAAAACACGGTGTATAACATGGCCGTCTAACGCCAGCTCAAAAATGCCCCCAAAACCCATTGTTCAATTGTGCCAAGATGGGCAGGACATAGCGCTTTTCTTAACACCGCGCATATTTCGGCGCATCATCTTTGACAAATGTTTATTGAATATAGCCAATCAACACTTTGACAGACCAATCAGAACTATTTTTAAATGGCGGTTTAAGTTTTTATAGGTTGACATTCAAATTCATTGCCGTGATGCATTGAAGAGGGGGTGACACTTGTCAACTATAATTCAGGACCGTTTTTGAAAGGAAATTTAGTATGGCGTGCGGCTTCCATGTCTTATTTATTCGTAGATGAAATATTAAATACTTACTGCCTTTTCTTGAGAAGGATTAAAGTCGAGATTTTTTTCAATATAAATAACTCGTTTGTAATGTTTCATCAATCCGACGACTACGGCCCCTTATTTGCAAAAAATGTTTTGATATACATATACCGGGTGCATAAAAATATTTTTTCGTAATTTTATGATGTCATTCGAAAACTGGATTATATTGGATAAAAAATAACAATATTTCTTAAGAAACATAGTAGCTTCTAAAACTAAAAGAATAACCAAAAATATTTGGTTCAAAATTTGAAAAAAAAATGTAGTTAGTTCGATTTCCGGGTGAAGCAAGTATTTTTTTGAAAAACTTTGAATGCAGTTTTATTTGCCTTTAAAAATAACATAAAGTCTTCTTTCAGCAAAATATCCTCTCTAGAATATTTAAGAAACTTTCCCTTCATGTCCCATAGTCATAGGACGCCCTGTATACATATTATACATATATCAGCGAATTCAGCGATCGGAACTGCGAGTGTACATTTTTAACATAACTTTTAGAGATGACATAAAGGGCTTGACCGCGTGGTGACGGTAATAACAGTATATCTGTCACCACCACAACTCGTCCCGTAAGAGTCGACTAAAGGATTGAAGTGTCACTGATCATACCTACATTTATTGAAGGTCGATGACGGGCAGCAGCGTCATCAATGTCATCATAGTGGCCACACTACGGCGATAGCCAAATTTGCTTGACCAGCGTGGCGGTTATGGGCATTACCCCCAATGCGTCCATACGTTCATCATCATCATTGTCTACGAATTTTGTACCCTCTGTGACATAAAAATGCTTACCTGGTCTCCCGCGATACAGGCCTAGCCTAGTGCGGGGACTCCTGGAACTTCGGCGTCTCACTTTCTATGCACTTACTTATGTACAGCAACATTTGTATGTATAACTAACTCTTTGTGTTATTTGTGCAATAAACACAATTTTATCTTTATACTACCGATCACTAATAGACCAAAACGAATAGACGTAGTTGAATGTGTTGTTAGTAGTTCAATTTACTTCTGATAAAAAAATTCTTGTGAAAATGCTCGGCTTTATAATTTCCAAAGTAATATTGTAACAAGCTGCAATGCGCTTAACTTTAGTCGTTAAATTACGCAGATATTACTCACTGTGCACACACATATCATAACTCATAACATACCTAAGTCCCAGCTCGTTTCGTTTCAATCTTGCGGTACAAGTATTACATGTACCTACTCGCAAGAATCGTAAATATCACGTAGTAAGTTCCTTTGAGCCATCCAACATTCAAAATAAGTATTATAACTAACAAAAGTTTCATCAAACGTTAGAATAGGTGTAACCGTTTTTCGTGTTTTTGTAATTGTGTATTTTTAGGGTCTATTAAAAAAAAATCTACCTACATACAAAGTTAAATCAAAACAAAATTTTGTCGAACAAACTTATGGCAGTAGAAAAAGTAAAAAAAAACAAAAAAAAATCTTACGTAAAAGCTCTTCGTTTGTATAACTAACACAGTATTGTGGATCGCACGTAGATTATCAGATTTCTATGCCTTGTTTCACTGCCAAAAGCTGTTACACAAAATTTTATACAAATATTATTACTTTAAATTTTGTATTCATTAAAAGCCTTTAACTACTCGTATTGTACATTTTTATTGCAAACGACCCTTTAAATCATGCCAATCAAATGCTGTTAATATCTAATGGAATAAATATCGCATTTACCGATAAATTAATTTTTCTGATATCTGATTGGTGAAGATTTATTTCTTTAGATCTTCTCGAGATTTTTTTTTTGACAACATTGGAGATATTGCGTTCATAATTGTGGGGCAAATATGTACCCAAAATTAATATATGTTAGGTACTTAGTTTAGGCAATTTTTGTCAGGTTAGCTCCAGCTTAGCCCAAATTCAAGCTGGCCGGTAACCCTATTACTCGTACTCGTAAACTACCCACTTTAACAGAAAATGTGGGCCATGATTAA
The DNA here is from genome assembly GCA_025490895.1 of Thaumatotibia leucotreta. NCBI lineage: Eukaryota > Metazoa > Arthropoda > Insecta > Lepidoptera > Tortricidae > Thaumatotibia > Thaumatotibia leucotreta. The sequence continues at coordinate 139,904 of JALPQI010030548.1, read as the reverse complement.
AAAGGAGTCAAATTTTCTACAACAGTGGTGTTGAGTGCTAAGCACATCCCTTTCTCATCAAATAGCAACATGCCCTCCGATGTACGCTCCATACTTCTAAGTATATCACGCCCTTGCCAATAAGATAATGCAACTAATTGCACTTCCAGTGTAGAAACGGACTCCCTTGCCCAAAATACGACCATCTCGTATATATCGAAAGAAATTCAAAAATTCTGATAGTGCGATGCAGGAATCATAGAGAAAAAATTACTATTTCTATGACGTCACGGGACCCAGGTAGTAGGACAAAAAAAATGGAGTTTGGGTGCGCTTTAGAAAAAAAACGTGACGGACAAATTGCTTGCGCGGGCGCTACCCCTACACTAAAGGGCAGGGTTGCTACTGCGACCATCGAAGTTCGTTTTCGGGGATTTATCTCTGTCACTCCAACGAAGGCGTCATTAGAGTGACAGAGAAAAAGTCCTGAAATTTGAGAACGCCGGTGTTCGCGGAAGCAGGCCTGACATCATTATGCTGTATATACACCGTGCTCAACAAATTTTCAAAATTCTATTACATTACATATTTTATACCTAGGTGAATAATTATCATCTGGTATAAATCTAAGAAGCACGATGAAAAGATAAGATCCATGACCTATCATCAGCCAATCTCAATCTGCTGGACGTAGGCATCTCCTATTAACTATGCGTATAGACGCATTAGGAGGCCCATCATTGCCACGTTGGGTAAGTATCTATTCTATACGCTATGATGACGCTGCTGCCCATCATCAATCTTCTATTAAAGAATGGTCAGTGGTCAGTAACACTTCCATCCCTTAGTCCTACGAACAAATAAAACATGGAAGACGCACGCCATACTAAATGGCCTTTCAAAAACGGTACTGAGTTTTAGTTGACAAGTGTCATCCCCTCTTCAATGCATCACGGTTATGAATTGAAATATCAACCTATAAATATTTAAACCGCCATTTAAAAATAGTTGTTATTGGTCCATCAAAGTTTTGATTGGCTATATTCTATAAAAAAAACATTTGTCAAAGATGTTGCGCCGAAATATGCGCGGTGTTAAGAAAAGCGCTATGACCTGCCCATCTTGGCACAATTGAACAATTGTTTTTGAGGGCATTTTTGAACTGGCGTTAGACGTCCATATTATATGTATATGGTCGCAGCCTTAGTCAAATCTATTACGACAGCCGCGGGAATTGTTGGGGTGGTGACAAATTAATTCTTACTGCCATCACCACACGGCCAAATGACCTAAGATCATTTAAATTAGTATTTATAATTAATGGTAGAATTTAATATCACTAAACTAGCCGAAATGGCACAATGAAAGTAATCGCCAACTGAAACAATGGAAACTTTCTGAAATGATCCATTCTAGAGATGGTAGATCCAAAGGTCTCACAGTTGATGATTCGCTTTTGGTCAAACTTGTGCAAGTTATTCAATTTATAGTTAATCCATCGTAGTAAAATAATGGATGGAGAAACTAAGACAGGGTTCAATTATGGCCAGTATAATTCAAATTCTATCTGAAACTATTAGTCTATTTTATACTACGAATTAAACAGAAAATATGAATATTGACCAAAGATTGGCCTATTCCTCAAAAGCTTGTAACTTGTAATACAAGCGGAAGTCCTTATCTAATTAAACCTGTTAAAAAGAGACTTCCACTTGTATTACAAGTTGCAAGCTTTTGAGAAACGGGCCACTACCGTGCCCTCACTTAAAATTACTTATGATTATATGTAAAGTATGGTATGGCACTATAAAAAGGTTATTAATAAAGTTTAAAATAAATTAAACACTATTTAATTGGTTACACATTTTTCTCATGTTAATTTAACATTTTAGAAAATATTATTAATTATTACTGAAATAATATAGGTTTCTAAAGTACGTAGGTACAGTCAGCATCAAAACTCTTCGCAAATGAAGAGGTTAAAACCCAAAGCCGCTTATCCTTTCCAATGATTGTTTTATTTTTTTGTTTCATCGAATACATGTCGATTCATCACAATATCATCAAGTCACTAACACCACCAATCAAGTAGAATTAAAACGATGACATAATTTAATACCTTCTTTACTGCTTGTTTCAGGTCATAGGAACATCCCTCCAGTTTTTATAAGTGTTTAGATTCCCACAAAAATATTGCTCAGTGTAGTGCCGTATTTTCCAGTGCAAATGTGCAAGTGCCAAAGTGTGTTGTCATGTGACGATCTAAAATGCTGAAGATACAAATGCTAGATTCCATCGTCAGTAATGAAGCCGAAGAAAACCAGGAGCCGCAGCAAAACGGGTGAGTAGGCCTAGGCAGCTATTTTACAATAAGTATGTAATACTATAGGTACATAATTATCTAGTCTGTCACCATCATGGATAGAGAATACGTATCGAGTAAAACCTAACGTACAGTCTGGTGGCTTATGATGGTCCCGTTTTATCTATTTATCGTGCTATGCATCACTCAGTTTCTAACAGGTCAGGTTCTAACAAGTATGTAAGTGCGAACACTTACATACTTGTTAGAACCTGACGACAACAACGACAAACGATTAAACACGGTACCATCATAAGCCTACAGGGGTATAAATATATATTTTATACAATTTTAGACCTTATGCTCTAGTCAGAAATAAAAAAAATGTATACATATTTTTGCCCTTGAATGTACACTCCGTTTGAACTTCGAAAACCCTTCGGAACACACGAAGGTAATACTGTTGTCCTGCTTTATCGTGTGTCGCCGTTGTAGACCGAGCCTTCCGTCTCTTTCTTGGATCTGAAGGGTTTTCTAAGTTCAAACGGAGTTGTATCCTTTACTTTCCAAGTCATGGTACGGCTACTGCTATGGATATCATGATTAAAGTTAGTTTTGAGATAAATACTTATCTACACGGTAGATGCAACTGTCGGCAGTATCGTAAAACCACCTAACTAATAGTCCAAACGCTGGGACTGATGTTTATTTAGGATTTAAAATTGAATCGGTTAACTTCAAACTATTTATCTAAGTTTGAAGTTAACCGATTCAATTTTAAATTCTAAATAAACCACTCTATCCACTTGAGAGATTATTGAAAAAAAAGTGACAATTCGGTGAATTTAAAGGCAGATTATTCAGCTTAAAAACCATCTAAACTAGTGTATTCCTTTAAAAAATATAAATTTTGACTGGACTTCATTTGATATAATCGTTTACAATTTATCTATCTTTGAAAAAACTCAGTGAGGATTTATATCATTTTATTTAATATACCTGGATTTGAAAAATTGACGACGCAGAATACGTCGACTGACAGCCATATTGAACAAACTTCTTTCGCTGATTGGTTTTGATGGACTTGCCTTCATTTGAAATAAACTGTCATATGGATTTACCTCATTTTGATAAAATATTGAGATTTTCACTTTACTTATCTCAAAACTACACCAAATTATACTTAACCGATGAAATAAAAACAAAACCAATTTCTTAAGCTTTTATTATATATATACAAAAATCTTACAAAATGTTAGAAATGGATTTACCAGAGTCCCGAGTTTGAAGTTAACCGACTCAATTGTGGATCATACTTGCAGTATTGGACCATAGTTAGGTGGTTTTACGGTACGTTAAGAGTAGCGGTCATTACGAATAAAGTTTACCACGAACTTCAAATTCGTAAATTTTCAACATTTGACTCTGTCCCTCCAACGAAGACGTAGGTACTCGGAGTGATTAGTAGATATGCTCGAATTATCAATTTTCGAAATTACCGGTATGCCTTCAGAGGCTTGCCATTCGCAAGCGTCTTTTGCCAGCATTGGATTATTTACGCCCTAAAACAACACTTCATTTGAAACCAGAAAAATAACTACGGAACCCTAAAAGGAATTAAATTTACACGTAATTCAACTTATAAATACGTGAAGATGTCTTGCAAGGCAATTCATCATCCAAATTCATTTGTGCTACAGTAATACTACGCTCACACAGAATATACAATACGTAATGTCATAATATACTCACGTAACGAGTCACATTCCCGTCTTAACGGTATAATCCCTTTTCTCTTGATTACTAATTCTATTTGCTATATAATATATATCGAAGTATATGCGTTTTGTACATAGTTTCACTTGGCGACAAAGCTTCGTCGAAGGTATAATAATTTATGCACGTACATTATAGGTGTAACGTACTTGTAGATTGATTACAAAGCCTTAGGAAACTAGGGAATTGAATAGGTGCTTGATATAATTGTACTATGAATTTATTATAAATGTAACCAATCTGTAAGCGCCTTGAATGTAGCTATTACGCCCATATCTTTACGGGATTCCTAAAAAATGATTACACTAACCTTTTGACCACCGTAGTCTGATATGACATATCAGACGATCAATATTCAGCGGCCCTACAGCGAAAACCGTAGTTTGTCTATTTCGGGGATTTCTCTGTCACTCTAAAGACACCTTTGTTGGAGTGACAGAGATAAATCTCCGATATTTACGAACTTCGGTGTTCGCTGTAAAAGGCCAGCGACGGTACCGCGAACTTCGAAATCCGCAAGTTTCGAGAACTCGTGTCTTTCACTCTAATGACGTCTTCGTTTGAGTGACAAAGAAAAAACCTCGAAATTTACGAATTTCTATTTTCGCGATAGTAGGCCAGTTCATCTCGCTCAGATGCATAAGACAAAGGTCTGATTTGGTTTATAATTTAAAAATTGTCCCATTCAACTCTGATCTGCTTGGAGTAATTTTGTATTGGTGGCGGTGGCGACACAGGCACGCTCGTTGAAACATTCACGGCGGTAAAAGGTTAACCCCGTTATTCAAAAACGTCTCTTAACTAAACAATCCCCATAAGTATTGTTTGTCCCTTTCGATTTTATTAATATGTCTATAAGCCCGAAAGGGACAAACAATGCTCAGCAGCTTGTTAAGTTAAGAGACATTTATGAATAAGGGGGTAAGTTTGCAACATAATTAGGTACATACTTTAAGCCTTTTTTTATTTTACTTACGTAAGAGCCATTCCATATGAAAATGTCTAAAATAAATTATTTTTGGTGCCGTGTGGTCACGGATTTTTCTAAAAATAATTGAAGGTGTACTTTAAGACCTGTAACAACAAAAGGCAATGTCCTGATTTTTTAATTGTTTCTTTTTATCGGCATCTCTCGGAAGATCGAAACGGAGTACGTTTTCTACACTCACAAATAATAATAAAATTTTGCTTAGCGACAATGAATATTAAATAAAAAATGTTTTATATTATGATAGCCAGATAAATATGAAATGCGACATGTAGTCTTACGGTTCCTATAAATATTTCAGACTAAATTGGCGTGTCTCTAAAATGTTACAACAAACACACTCGTTCACTATCTTTCATTAAATATGAATGACACTATAACATTTTCTATTCTTGTAAATTAGGTATGTAGTTTATTTTCGCCCACAATCCATAAGTTGTAGCCAAGGGCGAAAAACAGTTACTTGAAAAATTTTTCCGTAGACAAATACAAAGACATAGGAAACCATTAAAGAAATATATTGGCCGTTAAACAAAGAAGGTTCGTGGTCCAAAATAGGTAATTAAGTTCCTCGCAGCGCTTAAATATCACTTAGGGAGACAACACTACCTAGTGGAATAGAGACACGTGCGGTAAGAGTGGAGATGCCTCAGCCGTCAGACCCTCGGTTTGAAAGTTTGAACTTAGAAAACCCTTCGGAACTCACGAAGATAACACTGCTGTTCTGCTTTATCGTGTGGCTCCATTGCAGCCCGAGCCTTCCGTCTCTTTCTTGGATCCGAAGGGTTTTCTAAGTTCAAACGGAGTGTAAGGCACTTACCTATACAATACCTATAATAAGCCGTTAAGCATTATTTGTCCAAACAATAGCGGCTTGTTAAGTTAGGAAACGTTTATGAATAAGGGGGCTAATGTACATCACTCATACATACACTATTATGTGTATATTATCATTTTATTGTACCTACACACTTCAATAATACAATATTTGAGTCATAATTATTAGTAACTGGTTGCCACTGAATGACAATTGATGACAGTGAGATAGAAACGCGGTATTTTGTTTGATTTCTTGAAATTAATAGGTAAGTATTAGGTACATATTTATGTCTGAATGTGTAGAACGTATAATATTTTACATTATAAGTAATTAAGTATTTCTATTTGTTATAACTCTTCTGTGTCCGTCTAATAACAGCCTTTGTGCTTTTAGACCTAGAATTCTAATATGTATGTACTTAGTTACAAATCAGTATATATTTATATAATTTGATTCACATAAAAAAAGAAAACTGTAACAATCATGATAGCTTTAGAAATCGCTTCCTATTTGAATCCATTAAATGTATTTTGACATTTTTGGCAAGACCGCCATTCACTGCCGATGGACCCGCGGCGCGGCGCCCGTATTTAAACAGTGCAAAACACGTCAATTCGCCGCCGCCTTTAATAACCAACCAAACCATCTCCGTTATATTCCTTACTGCCTGCAAACCTAACCTGAATTCACCTACATTCTATTTCCTATCCTATCGATTGCCCGCAAAATAACAGACGCCGCGACGCCATTCCTGTATCAAATGTAGGTAGATTAGATACTTACTATAAGTTTTTATGGACATCTTTTTTTATGTGCCATAGGTAGACTACTAAGCTCTCAGCCCACGTGATGGAAAGCAGGAACTGAGGCCCATGGACATTGTGATCAAAAAATCGCCTATGCGCTGCCTGGCCTGACGACTTAGATGGATTGCCTCTATCTATGCCAGTAATTTAATTACACCGGCTATTTTACCCCCAAACCGAAACACAGCAGTGCAAACACTGCTATTTAGCGGCAGGTTAACGGGTAAGACGGTGGTAGCTATCCGGGCGGACCCTGCACGAGGTCCTACCACCAGCAAAATCCATAATGTAGTTAAAATAACCGTACCCAATAGCCAGTCACATCACATGCTTCATGTAACTGTGGCTACATGTCATCACCCTTATTTTGTACATGCTGTAGTACGAGGAAACCAAATAACTTTAACAGCGTTTTTCTGAGGTCGTAAGAAGCTATATTAGGTACATGAACCCATTTCGAAATATGACGTTTCGGGCGTTTCAATACCTACAAATTTTTCTTTTTCTATGTATCAGAGAAGTAAAAAATAATCAAGATTCGACCTGGGTTAGGATTAGGACTACGCTGTTAAAATTATTCGGTTTCCTCGTGTTACATCGTGTATAGCTGGTCTACATAACAATAAGGTGTATCATAAAATCCATGCGAGCTCATTTAGTTTAGAGAATCTAACGAAATTAGGGTTGTCATATGTATGAAATGGAATAATTATCCTGATCAAAATCCTAACATCTGGGGTCTGTTTCTCAATAGCTTGTAACATGTAATACAAGTAGAAGTCTCTTTTTGACACTATTGATAAGATAAGGACTTCCGCTTGTATTACAAGTTACAAGCTTTCAAGAAATGGGCCCAGAACATCACCTTTAAATCTTACCCCCTTATTCATAAACGCCCGTTAACTTAGCAAGTGGATAAACTAAGTATTGTTTGTCCCTTTCAGTATTGTAGAAATATTGATACGACCGAAAGTGACAAACACTTGTGAGATTAATTAACTTAGCTAAGGAGACGTTTATGAATAAATGCATTTCAAGCATCGTTTCCAGTATAGCGATTTCTTCTTCAACAATGCGCCGAAATCAAATCATTCATCATCATCATCATCATCAGCCTATCGCAGTCCACTGCTGGACATAGGCCTCCCCAAGTTCACGCCACCGTTCTCGATCTTCGGCTGCTCGCATCCAGCTCCTGCCAGCCATCCTGCGCAAATCGTCGCTCCACCTTGCCTGAGGGCGTCCGTCATCAAATCATTATTATCAATAAATTATTTAGTACACTTGTTCTTTTAAATTCCTCATCTTCAAGTCTTGCATGCATCACCTACTGTTGTTACTGGTTGTATTGTGTCAAAGGTTGTCTGGAAGAGAGCGCTCTTTAGCGATAAGATATATTGAGATATTGACCTCTACCTTTAAGATTGTAAATTCTTTGTTATTTTTATTTGAATGAAGTTTGCAATAACGAGTATTGTAGTTATTAAACATCTTACTAGCCAACGTTAAGTTAAAAAAAAAAGTATAAGCATATACCTATGTAATGGCAACCCTAGCCGAAATAGTCTTGTTTACCAAACTCGCCCTATTTACAGTATTTACTACTAGGATGTTTGTTGGGATTTGTCTCCTAAGTTTAGGTTAGAGTAAGTATGTTTATGACCTACAGAAAATGTTGTTTCGTTTTCATTTTAATCTAATCCATTGTACTACCGTGAAAATCGAAATTCGTAAATTTAGAGGATTTTTCTCTATCACTCCAACGAAGGCGTCATTAGAGTGGGAGAGACAAATCCTCGAAATTTACGAATTTCGTTTTCGTGGTAGGGCCGCTGTATCGACACCGTAATTTACTTTACAAATTGTAAATTACAATGTCCATGCCCAGAAAGTGCTCTTTTTAAGGGTAAACTTATGCGCAAAAAGTGGTACTTTTCCGCACTGGTGCAGAAATTAATTTTCATAGTACTTCTATGCACGACCTGGTTGATAGGTACTGGCGAGAAAGTATGATACATATTGGTTTAAATGTAAGTTTTCCACACTTATATCATTATTAACTAATTTGTCCATCTCCCTCATACTTGCATAACTCGCAAATTGGTGCGAGCGAGAGTGTATAGAAAAAGTCAAGCTCATAATAATAACACTAGTAGTGTAGCAACCGCGGTGCGAAGGCCGCGTGGGTTTTATTTACTAATTTTAATTTCATTACACAAGTAACCAACTGTGTCATTTCTCCTGTTGGGTGTTTCCCTTATTATCGCCGACACGTGTCATTTACACAATAATTAATCTTCACAGTACGGAAAAGTACCGTCATCGTTAATTTATCATATGTGTAGGTAGGTACATTTATGTCTGACCCACATTCAAGGTAAAAAATATACAACCTACACGATGGAAATTCTTTTTGGCTCAATAAGGGCAGCTTTTTTGGTTCCATACAAGCTTTTGATCCTGAAAAGAAGGTCGATACGTAGGCATCGGAAAAAAAGTCTGTCAGAAATGACAATTTTCTCACACCCTGTATGTTTTTTCCAAAATCTGTAAACGCCAATCTTCATTAATTTAAGATCGAGGAAAGGTCTTCCCAGACCATTTTCGCGTAGCTACTCTGGATCTGGTAGCTGCCCTCACTGACCCAAAACGAATTTCCAGCCTGTATACACATAGTAATAATACTAATAATAATAGGTAAGGGTAGGCTCGCCGTAACATGTCGCGCGTAGTGACGAAATATACCTACCTCATCATCAACCTATGATAGTCCACTACTGGACGAAAGCCTCTCCTAGTAACTATGCGTATAGACGCATTAGGAGGTAAATGCCCATAATCGCCACGCTGGGCAAGCGGATTGGCGATCGCAGTAATGTGTCCACTATGATGACGCTGCAGCCCATCATCAATCTTTTATCAAATAATGATCAGTGACACTTCAATCCCTTAGTCGACTCTTACGACACACACAGGAGGAGTTGGGGTGGTGACAAATGTATTCTTACTGCAGTCACCACACGGCATACCTGCCTACGTGAGTTTATGCGTTTAATTATTCTTATAATTGTTTACATCTATCTAGTTAATCTAAAAACCTTTATTATGAAATGGTCGCGCAAAAACACGGTCAAACACGGTATTGTTTGTGATCGTAAAATGCTCAATGAAATTACTTACGAGGGCGACGCTCCCGCCGAGACGACGCCGGCGGCAAAACAAATGCGAAAAACCGTCCACAACTTGAAGGTACATAATATATCCGCGTATTGAAATATGTGTAAAACCAAAAACTTTAATATACGCTTTTCTACGAACAAAATATAACACGGAAGCCGCACGCCACACTAAATTTTAGTTGACAAGTGGCACCCCGTCTTCAATGCATCATCACTGTAATGAATTTCAAAATCAACCTATAAAAACTTAAACCGCTATTTAATAGTACATTTCCTAACTAGTGCGGGAAAACTTTTTTCGGCGAGGGTGAAAGTTGGAGCCCGAGTAAAACGAGGGCGACAATCACCCGAGTTAAAAAAAAGTTTTTGCACGTGTAAGGGACGATTTTTTTCTTAACAAGTACGTCAAAAAGAGAAATTACCGCGCGCGAAGCTTGCGCAAAGTTCGTTTTTGCGCACTAGTTACGAAAAGATAGTTCTGATTGGCCCATCAAAGTTTTGATTGGTTATATTCAATAAACATTTTGTCAAAGATGTTGCGCCGAAATATGCGCGGTGTTAAGGAAAGCGTCATGTCCTGCCCATCTTGGCACAATTGAACAATAAAATTGTTTTTGCAGGTGCATTCAGACCAAACGAGCATTCGCTATTCTATCCCCCACTCTACGAAATCAACGAATAACGTTTTATGTAGCGATCGAATTTCCTAGAGTAGGGGGTTAAAATAGCGAATGCTCGTTTGTTATGAATGCACCTTGAGGTGGCGTTAGACGTCCATATTATATGGTCGCAGACGCTTTAGAACAAAATGGGAGCTGCCTTTTTCTATACAAACGAATTCCCCTGTTTCCTCCCTGAATATTGACATTTCAGCAAATTTTTCTCAGCTCAGAGCTCCCAATGCATTGTCCTCTTCTTAATTTAAATTAATCTATTTACAGTATTAGTATGATTTAAAACGGGCTAACAACTACTTAGAATGAGGGTAGATCGCTACGGCATAGACCACAACTAAAACTCGAAGTACGCCAGTAAGGCTGCGTTTCCACCAAAAATGTGCGAGGATGTGTTTCCATACAAATGACACCTATTAATGACTCGAGCGAGGTGTCATTTGTATAGAAACACATCCTCGCACATCTCTGGTGGAAACGCAGCCTTATTCCGCAAAGAAAAATCACGTATAATTTTTTGTTACTCTGCTGAACAGCATTATAGCTAGTAAAAAAAATAAAAATCTTTAAAGTTTTAAAACTTTGCGAAAATACTTTTTTGGCAACTACGAGGGTAGTTGCCAAAAAAGTATTTTCCCATCACGTGATTCACGTGTGCTTAATAAAGTACGTAAATTGAGGTGTTATTAAAAGGACTACTTACGTTGGCAATCAATTACACGTCATATTGGCTAGGGGGGAGGTCCTGAAAATATCGCCATGGGGTTTCAAAACAGGGCAAAATCGTATGACGTGATTAATGGACAAGCCCTTACCGACCGTGATGCATACAATGTTTTTCATCACACTTGCAGGCAAAAAAAAGTTTTAAGACAAAATATTATTAAATGACGTACTGACATTTCTATTACTCCCTAGGGAATTTCACGTTTCTATTACTCCCGCGGTGCTTGCGAGCAATGGCGCACTTAGGCAGCAAGTGTGATGAAAAAAACAAAATGCGTCATAATTATTGTGTTAAGAAGTTAAATTATGTGTAACAACTGTGTGGCAGTGAAAAATGGCGACAAATTCAAATTTTCTATAGCGATCAATAATTAAACACCTACTTTTTTTAAATTTGCCTCCTTTTTCTAATGCCAAAGGTTATTAGACAGAGTATACCATATAGTTTGTATGACCAACTTTCGAAAAACAATTGACACAACCGTGATTTTTGTTTTGATCAAGACCTTAACCTTTTAACCGCCGTGGTCTGATATCAGACAATCAATACCCTCACCTCGCCGGAGTCTGATAAATAAGACAAAGGCCTGATTTGGTTTTTATGATGTACAAATTAGTCCCAATCAACTGCAAGCTCTGATCTCCGCGGTGCATTTTATATTGGTGGCGACACCACGAGCACGCACGATGAAAAATTCGCGGCAGTTAAAAGGTTAATGATATACTTAAATTTTCTTTTTGCAATTGACCCAATAGATTCCTTCAGTTTCATCACAGGCACTTACTTGACAGCGAAACTACAGTAACCCTGGGCTCGTTAGATAATTTAATAGACTCGTATTGATGAGAACTAGATGAAATTACTAAATAAAGTACCAACGGCGGCAAAAGCTTATAATCAAAAACCGGCCAAGTGCGAGTCGGACTCGCGCGCGAAGGGTTCCGTACCATTATCAATTTATTATTAAAAAATACAGTTAATCAACCTACCTCAAAAACTATAAGAGATAATTTAATCAAACCAAAAATCGTTGATAGAGTTAATAATGTGCATAACATATATTTTTTTTAGAATTTTATATCGCGTAGTTTAAAAAATAGAGGGGGGGGGGGACACATTTTTCAGACTTTGAGAGCTGATATCTCGAAAACGATTAGCTTAAATAAAAATGAGATTTATAAACCTTCATATCATTTTCAAAGACCTTTCTACTAATACCCCACACGCCTATATACAACTAAAATTGTTTTTCTATCCCTCAGTTACATGTATGGAGGGCCCCCACCCCAATGGTTTTTTTTACAATTTAGTATCATAATCCTGTAGCGGTTCATACAAAACATATCCTTACCAAATTTCGTTACTGTAGCACTTATAGTTTCCGAGTAAATTGGCTGTGACAGACGGACAGACGGACAGACGGACATGACGAATCTATAAGGGTTCCGTTTTTGCCATTTGGCTACGGAACCCTAAAAATGATTGTTTTTTGATAAAAATTACATTAAAAATTCTTAGGAAGGTACTTGAGGTGAACAAAATTGTGGTCTAGAAAACGAGCATTTATAATATGGAAGTTATAGTACATATACATAGACTGGTATGATGAATATCAGTACAGATTAAATTAAAAATGTAGTTAGTAAGTATACCCTAGATGGGTACAAAAAAAATGTATTGTTTGAAGTTCCTGTATCAACAGACACTGTACTCGTAAATCAAATGCAATTCCGGGAATGTATCCGGAACCGGACGTCCAGAAGTTTAAAAAAACAGTGTTTATTTTGCAATCGGTCAGTATACATTGTGCAAATGGACAAACAACGTCCCGAGTTCGTAAACGGACGTGAAAATGTACGTGGAAATTGGGGGAACATCGCTTACCACGATTCACATTTGATGTGTTACCTCCCTGTCCTGTCGTACTTTTTACTTCCAACATAAGTGGGAAAGGGATGCAATACGTCAAACGTGGTTTGCGATAGGCCCTTAGATGTACAACGTGCAATCAAAATGTATCTAGACAAAAACAGTTTTTTCTCAAACATGCAATGAAATGTTGTAGTTACGTGCCTAAAAAGTGGCCGGGAAGTACCTCGTTGCCGGCCTAGGCCGGCAAGTACCTCTTTTTTAATTTTCATTTGACATAGGGTTGTGACCTGACATCTTGGCTTTTAGCCAATAATTATCTGTAAGTAATATTAGTATAAAAAAAAATATTGGCAAATGTTTGCAGTTATAATTAGGTACTTAAATTATATCATTTAAAATAAATGTACAATAACTACTCGAAATAATATTTAAAAAGCAGTATTATACGGTGCGATCCGTCGGCCCCGATCACTGCATGCGATTAATTGGACCCAACCGACCGCGTCGTCTAATACCGCTTTTTTAAATTAAAAATTTACAACTATCAAACAGGTCAATCTTAAAAAAAAATGAGGTGTCGGTGTCGTATTTGACTTTTGTTGTGTTTCAAAGACTTAGTTATGTAGTTGACTTATAATTTCTTAGAAAGAAGATACATTTTTCTGTTTCATTTCATTGCATTTTTGAGAAAAGCATTATACATACCTCGACCATGAAGTGACGGGTTGCCGTCCGAATACTATCCGGCCTCGCTTCGCTCGGCCGTCTACATATCTTCGGCCGGCAACCAGTCACTTCCCGGCCTCGGTAGTAATGTACTATTGTTATATTTTGTAACGTACCTAAAAATACGTGACCGCCTACGTAACTATTAAATCATAAATACAAATACATAAATACCGCCATAGGGATTTGAAATCAGAACCTCCAGCTAATCCAGCTTCGTAGGATCAGCGGCCTTACCGCGAAAAACGAAATTGGTAAATTTCGATCGATTCGTCTCTCTCACTCTAATGATGCCTTCGTTTGAGAGACAAAGAAAAATCCCCGAACGAATTTCGATTTCGCGGTAGTAGGCCAGTTACGGAAGCTGACGTCTGGCTTACTACCGCGAACTTTGATATTTGTAAATTTCGGGCTTTTATCTCTGTCACTTTAATGACGTTTTCGTTGGAGTCACCAAGACGAATCTTCGAAATTTGCAGATTTCGAAGTTCACCGCAGAGCCGCCGACCGTCGACATATCAATAACGCAACGGTATTATGTAAAAATAAATAGTGATTAATTCAATACCTATTGATTGAGGTATACGAAATGTACGTACACATGATAGGTATACTACATACCTAGCTATAGGTACCAGTTGTACCTACCTAATCAGAACTCCTACAGGTATACACATTATATGTAATATTTTTCACCTTGTATCCTCGAAATATGAAATGAAAATTGACATATTTAATGCCCTGCCTCTAATAATTAATGTCAAGTAAAAAGGTACATATGTGCGTAAAGTGTCAAATATACGTATATAACACAACCTTATTACTTATTAATACAAGATTCTGTATACATATTTTTGTATTTTACGGGTATTTATATCTCTTACCTTGACGTAGATGCCTATTATGTTCGAAATGCCTTTAAATTGTGTCAGTGACAAGCTTTCAAAGATATTCTTATGATATTAATGCAAATGTATCGACACCTATAATTTTCGCCCGTCAACCGTGACAAAGGTATAACCTGTCAAAGGCATCCTCTTGTTACAACGTCACTTTATCCCTGAAGGCCGTAAGAAAATATCGTGTAGAAGAAAATGTATCTTTAAAATGGCTAGAATAAGATGAGCTCTGAGGTGTATTTCTGTTGGGATAGGTTAGTCGGTAAACCATCGAATCTTTCGAAGAATACTGCCCTACTGCTGATTTTTAGAAAATATCGGCTTCCGCGCTTGATATTGGTTAGTTTATTGAAAAAAAAATCCTCAATCACTTTCTATGAACTAGTTTGACCCACTCAAAAACCTGAGCTTATAATATTATATAACCAACTATTTAATTACCGAAACATAGAAGAAATTGTTAACAAAATTTAAACAACCACTAAATTTTACGATCTTACTTGTGCACATTTTTTTTTTGAGAAAACCTCGCATAGTAGTTTCCTTTGTACTTAGGTTTAAATTCAAACAAAACTCCTAAATTTTTCTATTATTGTTGCATCGAAAAAACAGAAGAGAAACAGAAACAGGGTCAGGCGTATTTCTACTATATCGATATTAAACGTTCTCAATAGTCCCCATCCCTAGTACCCTTTTTTTTTTCGTGGGGAAATGCGTTACGCATACCACCCGGGCGCGGGGGATGGACCCGGGTGGTTGTGTGGGACTCTCAGGGCTAATGAGGCCCTGGTCTACCCACTAAAACCCCACGGTCTGCCGCCAAGACGCTTTAAGGCGAGGTCACGGGTACGCCTGAGCACACTTCCGAGACAAAGATTTTATATTCAGCCAGGCTCGAACCGGGTATCCCTCGATCCTTAGTCCACCACTCAAGCCGCTTAACCATACAGGCTATCATCATCACGTACGTACGATACGTAAAGCAGGCCATCGCGCTCGGTCCAATATGTCACTGCGAGCGCGATAGAACACAATACGTTTCGAGTAAAAAAAACTAACGTATCCTTTACTCTCCAACTCATAGTAGGTACGACTACAGGTGATATTTAGAGGTCTTTTCATACTGGATGCGCGTAACGAGCTAAGTTTGCGTATTTGATACCGATGTGTGGGGCTATACTTGTCTGCCTTGCCTTGTTGCTGGCTGAATGTGTACTTTATATTCTTGTACTATCTACGAGTATTTACCGTAAACTCTGGTTGGTTTGGGCAAGAAACACAGTAGATTAGCCATCTTTTAGGGTTTCGTAGACGACTAGAAACCCCCGTAGTCCGCATAACTCCTAGTTATGAGTACTTAGATGAATTCATCTCGCTAACAAAGCTTACTTATTAACAGAGGGCGGAATTGTGTGACATTTAACTGTCATCATTTAACAACTAAATAACGTTTGATAAAAATGGTTAATCCAAAAAACAAACAATCAACAAATGGATAAAGAAATATCCTTGTCTTACTTACGACGAAAACAGCACAACAATATACTGCTCTGTAATGTTTAAATAACTAGACATTGTATTTTCTTATGAATGTGAGGTTTTGTTTTATTCATAAACAAATAAAGATACGCTTGGTAAATACATTTCAGTTTAATCGATAGTCGATAAAATTTAACGTTCAAACTCTAGTAACATATGATTTTTGCCGTGAGCAATTCCGCTCTATGCTTATTAAATGTAAAAACCGGCCAAAAGCATTTGCCATGCTCAGTGTAGGGTTCCGCAGTTGGTCAGAAACGCTTGGGCTGATTATAGTTTTCTGTATGTAAAGTATTCTGTATTCTAAAGTTAGAAGGGGACACATTTTTTTTGTGTAGCCGTTATCTATGAAAATATGGACATAGACTTAAAAAATATACAGAGAGCCGAGCGCCCTACGAAGTTTTTTAGACAATTTGAATACTTTTTAACATTTCCAGTACTTTTTATCATAACAACAATTTGTTAAAATTAATACTTTTTTGCCACGCAAAAGGTGTGGTAATATTAAACCACATTGTGGTTGGGCATTGTAATCAAAAATAAGTTTCATGACGAGTTAGGTAAGTCGAAAAACTTATTTCGAAAAAAGCTTTATAATCTCTGAAACCAATCCGAGTCCAGGAAATTTTATATAAGATTAAATAATCTGAATCACAACTAAGAGATCATGGTGAACTCAGATTTCGGATCTCTGAACGTTTTTCTTTTTTTACTAAAGTCTCTCTGTATCTGATTCATCAATTCTTTGTTCAGTTTTATAATCAATCAAAGAAATCGATAACAACATATGGGTATTTATACTTTTAACTATACATATAATTAGGTACCTATTTGTTGTAATTGTTGTTTTTTTTAGCTTTTCCTCCTTTTCGCACTGAGTTCATCGTTTGTTAAAAGTTTACAACTTTTGAAATTTTAATTAAAAGTTTATAAAAGCGACTTTATTTTTGATACCAATTATAAGTATACTTTTTCTTCGTTCTTAACTTTGTTTTTAGAAGTTCGGTAGATTGAGAAAAATTTCTTCCTTCTTTATAAGCTTTGATTTGAAACATCCCACAAATCTTTTAGTGTACGGATGGCTTCAAAAATATATTAACGATTTTGAGACGCTTATCTCATGGACATAGGTACGTTCTGAAAGTGAAAAGTATACATATATTTAAACGTGACTGTACACATACGAGTTGAGAACTTTACTAAGTATTTTACTTATTTAAAAATTCATTCAGCAAATTCAAATAACTTAGAATTATTACTTCGTAGTCACCGACCTTTTCCTTATTTTTTAAGCGATTATTAGTTTGAGTGACCTTTGAATTATTATCAAATTATACATTGGAAATTACACTTAATCAAGTACTTAGTACCCAATTTAAATTAAATTCTGTACAACATAATTGAGGAATCAGGAGTATAGTCGAATTATCGAGAAGATGGAATTGCATTATGTAGTGGTATCGCGTATTTACATTGTATTGTGTGCTATTGTGTGTGTTTTATCGACTCATGTATTGCTATTGGCATTATTCGACTAATAGTAAACCTAATTGTAAAGATACAAGGTTCACTTTAAAAGTGTTGCTTTAGTAACACCACTACAAATGCAATTCCATCTTCTCGATAATTCAACTATAACAGGAGTCCGCTGGATGCGGGCGGCGCAGGACCGGTCATTGTAACAATCTTTGGGGGCGGCCGAATTCCAGCAGTGGGCGTGTTTCGGGTAATATGATGGTGAATAATTGGTGATGATGATGATGACAACATAACTAGAAGAAAATCAGTTCGGAAGGTGTTTTACTCTTAGCAATAATATTTTTTACTAATCGATTCACCTGTCTTTACATTTCCCTCATTTAATTTTATCAGTAAATCAACGTAAGATCAAAAGTAAGAGGGGGGACACATTTTTTTTCTAGAGCGATTATCTCCGAATATATTGACTTCAGAAAAAAACTTTATTTTAAGACCAGTATTCTTTTTAAGAGATCTATTCAATGATACCCCACACTATAGGTACCTATACAGCAAATAAAAAAAAACATCCCCACTTCACCAGTTGGGGAGGTACCCGAAAAAAAAACTGGTTTTTATTGTACCACTTTGTTGGCATGATTAATATGTATGCCTGTACCAAATTGCAGATTTTTAGTATTAACGGCCACTTGACTGAGCTATGCTGTCCGCAGCTGCGGACAGACGGACAGACGGACATGGCGAAACTACACAAGGGTTCCGTTTTTGCCAATTTGGCTACGGAACCCTAAAAAGAGGTCATAGCATAGGGCTATAGCCTAAACTTTTGCCAATGTTTCCTTGTGCGAACACATTTGATCACGTCTTGTTATTTCTTCTTTGTTTGGGTCCTATTTGCGGTCCTAAAAATAACTAAACATGCCATGTTTACCTAGGACCAGGGAACCAATTTCGATCACATGTATCAAGACTGGAAAGCTCAAACAAAGGGTAGGTATTTATTGATTCTAGTTTTACAGTAAAAGAATAAATTGCGCCTGCAGTTTGCAATGTGATAGTTGACATTCCCTGGGTGCATTGATAAACAATTTTTATAAGGCATATCCGCTTTTTAAAGCCTACAATTCCCGTGAGGTATATGAAGGCCAATACCGCGAAAATTGAAATTCGTGAATTTCGAGGATTTTTCTCTGTCACTCCAACGAAAGCGACATTAGAGTGAGAGAAACAAATCCTTTAAATTAGCGGATTTCGAAATTCGCGGTAGGGCCGCAGGTACTGAGTACTTTCTATAGACTTATTTTGATCACTTACGTAAAGGTCGATCTGGAATAGATTTTAGGTACATAAATGTGAGCTTTTCATTTTGATCAGAACAGCCTACAAAGCTGGAGGGTCCGGGTCAAATCCCGGCGAGGGTATTATTTGTGTATTTATTAATTACAAATATTTGTTATGGCTAGTCATGGCTTATGGCTGTATACGTATCTACGTATTTATATATTGCATGTAATTTATACAGCGTGTGTATTTGATACGGGCGAATATTTTAGTGGCGATTACTATCGGACCTAGGGAACCTATTTACATAAATTTATTTTAGAAATTGAGGTATTTTTTTTTCATACAAAATAATTGAGCCCGCAATGTATTGCATCCACTGGTAGCCACATTACTTAAAGTAGACATAAGTATCTAAACGTCATACGAGTCTCATGTCAGTTGGCCGGCATACATTGCTGCTGGGTTGCACTTTAGAAAAATCATTACACCTAATCAACAACAAAAATTAACGAAATTGTTATCTTATACGACTCGTAGGATCAGATATTATAGCTGGATTAATTATTCGCCCGTATCAAATACCCACGCTGTATAATTTAAAATGATTACAAACACATCAATCGATTTCACTAGTCGATAGTATTGCCATCTAGCGTAGTTGTAAAGAACCACTAGAATCAGCAAAATCGTAAACGCGTGCGTTACAAATCAGCCTTCATAGTACTTAATTGTTGTTGTAGCCAATAACTAGATGGCGTAGCATTATTATATTGATTAATTATAAAAATTATTATCAAAACTAGAAACCGTACTCGTACCTAATAATAACGTACGTTATAATTTCTTGAGAAGTTAGTTACGTAGGTAGTCGTTTTTTTGTATGCCAATTATCATATAATTTTTCATGACATTCGACAACAAACGAAAGACAATTTTTTTTCTTATTAAAGTAGTGAAAAGTATGTAATAACTCATAACTCTCATAATATTAACGTTCCACGTCACAAGAATGCATGCCTCATTAAATAGCTGTAAAGTATTTGAACACGTGTCTTATTTCTAAGAAAGTAATTTGTTCAAGGAACATTAAACATCAATTTCATAAGTATAATACCTTAGATCTTATTAGTCGAATGTGGTAAAATTAGCGGTAGATAATTTCGGTAAAATTCGTTTCAAAGCATAATATTTTTGCAAGATGCATTACATGTAGGTAGAACTAAACTATATTGCTTTTATAATTGTAAATTTATTATCAATTAATAACTCGCGCAGACCAAAGAAGCGTTGCCTAGATGTCGACTGAAGGCTGACATGAGTGTGAATGGGCTTACAGTAGAAGATGCCCAGGATCGCACAAAGTGGAGGAAATGATTTTTTTTTAATAAATAAAATAAAATAAAATAAATGTAGCAGGAAAGCGGACCCTGGCAAAGGCCGGGGTAACGCTAGGTAGAATAAGAAGAAATCGTGCTTGTTTAATAAAATCTTTATTATTGTACCTACCTATACGAGTCACGGGTAGATTGCACAAAAATTTACATACTTAATTAAAGGACTTAATGCAATTAAAAATCACGATAGTTCTGTTTTCATTAAAGCCTTTCACTATGTTTTGGTTTGCAATCGACCCTAACATTATTTACATATTCGCTCGATTTTTTCGACGGGTTTTGGTCTGAAAAGTCGCTGTCACATTCGTAATCTGTTACATATCATATTGACATATTTCATTAATTTATTCATTTCATTCAACTCTCGATCCTCATAAAAACAACACCATCTGCACAAGAAAGTGGCAAAGTTAAACAAACATCGAAATAAAGTAATTTCGCCTTCGCCGCAAAAAAATCAACATCTGGAACGGCGCGTGGCAATCAAAGGGCTTCCTTCCGGTGCAATCCCCTTGCAATACTCAAAATAAGCTACGCAACCCGACCGTCGGTTAAACCGACCTTTAGTTCAAAGACGATACAGGTCAATTTTGCATGGGTGAGATACAGATATCAGCTACGAACTAAGACAGTAATGCGACCGAATTTCAAGTTACCCTTTGGGTTGTCATATACAAAAATAAAATATCCTGATAAAATTGAACACGGGCTCATTGCTTGTTAATGGAGACCTAGGCTTTCCGAAACATGACGTCAATCAAATATTTTTTTTTTATCTTAGGCAAGAATATTCATTGAGATAGCTTTAGTTTATTAAATAGATAGGTATATGAAAATTATTAGCAGGTATCTTTTATATTGCGTAATTTTATTTGTAGTTGAATCTAAGTATAAAAATTATCTACTGCAAGTAAGAATGAAGCAAAACAACTTTATCGAGATATGTTACAGTCAAGCCTAAAGAGTAGGTAATTACTAGAAACAATGTAGAAATGTTTTTAAGCTTTTACCGCATGGATATATAATTGTTTGTATAAACTATTTTATATTTATGAGTTTTTTGTCATTTTCGAAATCAATATCTTTAAACATAAATTTTTATGCGATGTTTATTAAAATTCTTGACATTTGCCTTTTTCAGTCGCATTCCTGACAAAGGTTTAAAAATTTCTGACATGTCAGGAAAAATTGTGACATGGCAACCCAACCCTTAGGCGCGACCCTTCCCTTGGTTCTCAGTCTTATCACATTTTGTGGAAAGGAGCTTTTTGGGTGTACATATTCGACAGAATGTTTGAACATAAAATTGGGACGGGGGTTATAAATGTTATAGAGTCACATAAGTGACGTTTTTATTGGTTTCTTATGGGGATAGAGTGCAGGGGTTTTTTGCTTGTTAGTGACCCATAAAAGCTGGGCATCTGGGCTTAAACAAACGGATAAAGTGTGATCTGATGTATAGGGTGTCTATTCGTTTGAATGTGACTTTGACTTTAATTCCATGGCGATGTAGTTTCTTACACGCGGTACAGAATACCCTCATAATCATCATCAGCTTAAACCTAGGCATCTCCTTTTATACGTATAGGTATGGACGTATTATTAGGAGATAGAAAGCTTGGCGCCCGCAGTCCTGTGTCCAATATGATGACGCTGCTGCCCGTCTTGAGTCTGCAATAAATGCAATCAGACTTAGTAGGTAGGTACCTAGGTAGGTAGGTAGGTACTTGCGTATTGGTGCGAGCAAGCCGAATAGAAAGTAAGTCCGCGTTAATAACGCGGCGACAGCTCATGGTACGCAAATCTAAAGACTCGAAGCGATGCAGTCGTACCTATACTCCATTTCAAATACCATGGCCCGATGGCACTTAAAACTTAACAATAGGGCTCATAATGTTTGTATTTTGTTATCTTATTGGGCCACTTCAAATCAGCACGTGCCGGTGCAATCTGCATGCAACTAAAGCGAGATTGAGAGATTTAAGTACTTGAAAATAAAAATACAAACACATACTGTCAGCCTCCATAGCCTAGTTGGTAGTGACCCTGCCTGCAAAGCTGGAGGTTTCGGGTTCGAATCCCGGCGAGGGCATTATTTGTGTATTTATTTATCACAAATATTTGTTCCTTGGTCATGGCTGTCTATGTATTTAAGTATCTATCTATTATATATTATATCGTCACCGAGTACCCACATCACAAGCCTTAATTGAGCTATATCAACAACCAACATGTAATCATAAAGAAAGACAGATAACAACTAATATGAAATATTAATTGCATTAACAAAGATTATTAAACAACCCGCGAATTTACGATCAATATTATTAGGCTGCGTGTAAAACACTCCGCCGCAAAAAAGTGTCGTCAGGTTTATTTTGTTATCACTCATCCTATTGTTTAAGTTTTATGACCGTTTTAAATTTTAAAGGGAATCGGGCCATGATATTTGAAATGAAGTATATAACTGTAACAATAAAACAGATTAATTTTGAATATTCATTAAAATGCATGCAAAGGCTTAGTTACAAAACACAAAGAGGTATTATTAGTATGACCTAAAACTGGATATTTATCATGTAAATTGAATATATTAAGCACCCGATATTTCGGCACTGTTGTAAGTGCCATCTTCACGGAGTAACTGACGAATTGCAAGTTTAATTGTGATCTATCCACACACCGAAATATCGGTTGCTCGGTGCTCAATAATTGCAATTTTAGTTGAGGTAGGGCATAGCGAATGACATCCCGCTTTGTGTGGTAGGGCACAGCACAGCGGATGCCATCTCGCTCTTATCTAGAGCAGAGCCCAACTGGGGAAGTACCACCGCCTTACAGAAAACCACAGCCAAATAACACTATCCCCTACACATAGTGTTGTGTTCCTGCTGGTGAGTAAGGTAGCCAGGCTCAACGAGGGTGCGGAGTGCTGCCGACGGGGGGACCTACGGAACTGACAATACTGGCTTCGGCCTGTGTTGGCGCGGCATGCAGGTGCGGCTATCAGGGAGACCCGGTGAAACGGCTGACCGCTGGCCGCCCGTAGGTCAGTAGGGTTCCCGAACCCAGGAACCACGTAATCTCCGCCCTGGGAGGCTGAACCGCCAACCTGCGCAAAATCCCTGGAGTAGTGGCCGTGCCGGAGGAGACCGGAGTGGACCCGGCCGCTGCCACAGGGGGGGACCGGGGGCCCTTCCGTACGCCGTGCCTGCAGACCGCACTACCTGCGCTGTCCCCTGCCAGATTTGTTCCGTTTGTTTGTCCCTTGAGTCGTCGGCACTCCGAACCCTTCTTAGGATTAAGTACACCCACTATAATGGCGCGAAAACAGAAAAAGTTTGGACTATCAGCGGCATCTCCATCCACACAAGTGGACTACTGCAACATCAGGGGTATCCACTCTAACCTAAACGCAGTCCACTGTCACCTGGAAACTGCGCAGCCGACCATACTTTTCCTCACGGAGACGCAAATATCCTGCCCGGCGGATATATCGTACCTATTGTACCCCCGGCTATACACTCGAACATAAGTTCGTGAGACACGCCGGTGTATGTATGTACGCCCGGCAGGATGTATGCTGTCGTCGTCTTCTTGCCTTTGAAGACAGGGACCTGTCAGTTTTGTGGGTGCGTGTGGACTACGGCGGCCACACCAGAGTCTACGCGTGCCTTTACAGGTCTCACAGTGGCAACACAGAGACAATCCGACTCTTCGAGCACATACAGTCGACATCCGACAGAGTGCTTGAGCAGTACCCATCCGCGGAGCTGGTGATTTTGGGGGACTTTAATGCCCACCACGTTGAGTGGCTGGGCTCCCGGTCCACCGACTTTGCGGGAAGGTCTGCTCACGAATTTTCTCTGGCCTATGGGCTCTCACAACTGGTACGTTCTCCCACGAGAATACCAGATATCGAGGACCATACGAGCTCCTTGCTTGACCTTCTGTTGACTACGCATCCGGACGGATACACCATCGCAGTAAATGCACCTCTCGGCTCGTCCGATCACTGCCTTATCCGGACAAATTCGCCTTGCGCGCAGCGAGAACCACCGCGACCTACTACTACTCGTCGCGTTTGGCAGTACGGGTCAGCAGATTGGGACGGATTGCGTGAATTCTACGCTTCGTACCCTTGGAGGCAGCTCTGTTTCGCATCGGATGATCCTGACTCCTGTGCGACTAATGTCGCCGAGACGATACAGCTGGGAATGGACTGTTTCATTCCCAACTCACTAATCGCTACAGGAGCAAAGAAGAGACCTTGGTTTAACCGGCCCTGTAAAGAAGCTGCGGTTCAAAAGCAGGCTGCTTACAGGGCTTGGACCAAGGCCGTAACTGATAAGGATCCGAACGTCTCTGATGCGAAACGCAGACTGAATGCTGCCTCGAGGTCCTGCAAAAGAGCTGTTGCCAGAGCAAAATTTGATTTTGTCGGCAGATTTGGCGAGAAGCTTGCAGGCCACCCTTCCGGGAGTAGGGCCTTCTGGTCACTTGCCAAAGCTGCCGAGGGAAACTTTTGTCGGTCGTCCCTGCCACCACTGCGAAATGCTGACGGTAATCTGGTCCATAGTGCAAAAGAGAAAGCCGATCTTCTAGGTGCTCTTTTTGCCTCGAACTCGACTGTGAGCGATGACGGCAGCATTATACCGCCTACCATCCCGCGGTGCGCACACTCCATGCCAGAAATTCGCATCTCCCAGAAAGATGTTCGGCGGGAGTTGCTGTCGTTAAACGTTCACAAGTCGAGCGGGCCAGACGGCATACCTGCAGTGGTGCTTAAACGTTGTGCTCCTGAGTTGTGTCCTGTGTTAACGCATCTCTTCGCTCTTTCCAGTATCAAACGGGAAGTTCCATCTTCGTGGAAGACGGCCCTTGTGCACCCTGTTCCAAAAAAGGGTGACAGATCGGATCCATCGAATTATAGGCCTATCGCTATCACCTCCCTTCTCTCTAAGGTCATGGAGCGTATAGTTAACGCTAAGCTCCTTGGTTACCTAGAAGAACACGATCTTATAAGCGACCGCCAGTATGGCTTTCGCCACGGTCGCTCTACCGGTGATCTTCTAGTGTACCTCACTCACCGCTGGGCATCAGCCATTGAGAGTCAAGGCGAGGCTTTGGCAGTCAGCCTAGATATAGCGAAGGCGTTCGATCGGGTCTGGCATAGGGGCCTTTTGTCGAAGTTGCCATCTTATGGACTGCCCGAGGGATTATGCAGATGGATTGCTAGCTTTTTGTCCGGCAGACGCATTCGTGCCGTAGTAGACGGTAGCTGCTCTGATAGCATGGACATAAACGCTGGCGTCCCGCAAGGCTCTGTGCTATCCCCAACGCTGTTCCTTCTGCATATCAATGACGTGTTGTCTATCGGCGACCTCCATTGCTATGCGGATGACAGTACTGGGGATACTTTTTACACAGGCCGCGCTAATATCCCTCGCTCTGTGGTACTGGAAAATCGCGGAAAACTTGTGTCTGACATCGAGAACACTTTATCTAGAGTCTCGTTATGGGGTCGGGATAACCTAGTCAGGTTCAACCCCACAAAGACACAAGTTTGCGCGTTTACCGCTAAAAAAACCCCATTTACTGTGGCTCCAAAGTTCCAAGACACAGCTCTTACCATGTCAGGGAGTATTGGGATCCTCGGAGTCGACATTTCCAACGACGTCCAATTCCGATGTCACCTAGAGGGAAAAGCTACGCTGGCATCCAAAAAGCTCGGGGTGCTCAATAAAGCGAGGGGATACTTTACTCCGGGGCAAAGACTTCTGTTATATAAGTCGCAAGTCAGACCCCATATGGAGTATTGCTGTCACCTCTGGGCAGCAGCACCTGTATACCAGCTTGCACCCTTTGACTCGGTTCAGAGACGAGCTGTCCGAATAGTCGACGATCCCAGACTCACAGGCGGTATTGAACCCTTAAGTCTAAGGAGAGACTTCGCCTCCTTATGTGTGTTCTATCGTCTGTACAATGGGTTGTGCTCTGAAGAACTGTTCGACATGATGCCAACGTCCACTTTTCATCATCGCACCGCTCGCCACCGACTGGGCGCTCATCCTCACACCTTGCAACCTAAATGGTCGCGCATCGTGCGGTTTCAGAGGAACTTCCTCCCGCGGACGGTCCGTCTGTGGAATGAGCTCCCTGCCGAGGTTTTCCCGTTGAACTACAGTATGGGGTTCTTCAAAAGAGGAGTGTACAAGTTCTTATTGGGTCGGCAACGCGCATGTGACACCCCTGGGGTTGCAAGCGCCCATAGGCTACGGTGACTGCTTTCCATCAGGCGGGCCGTATGCTTGTTTGCCACCGACGTGGTATAAAAAAAAATAAAAATAAAAAATAATAATAAAAAATAAAAAAAAATTGCAATTTACATGTTAAATGGGTCAAAATTATTTTCATTGTCTTGTTTCATACCACTCTGTCACGCTTTTAATTGCTGTTTCGACTCAGTATATAAAATAAAGTCCGGTGCACTTGTATTTCTTTTTCACACTAGATTGTAATTCATACATCAGAAATTGAAAACAAAACATCATCTCATACAAAACTCACCACTGCGTCACGTTTTTTAGGGACACAAAATAAGACGACGAAAAGAATTTTGATCAAAATATCCAGTTTTTGGCCAAGTTATGCAAATGACCATGATAGCTTCAAACTTATACACGGTATATTTTAATCAGCAAACAATAAAGGCATTTTATTAGCATTACAATTTCTTAGCATTTCAAGATTGTTGAACAACGGCTATTTGCTAATTTACTTTAAGCTTCGTACCAATCTGTTAATTAACTAAGGGCTACTACAAACTAAAATACTAACTTATTCCTGAAGAAATGTCTACATTACGGGCACGCTTTAATAAGATTATTTTGTCTTTCAAGAATATCATAATTCTCGATTATTTTATACGTGGGTGTTAGATTTTGTAAAGCCAGTTTTCAATATTTTTTTCTCAGTACCTTTAAATTGAAATGATGAAGGTTTTAGTCTGAACGGGAAATATTTAAATTGATTGTTGTTTAAATTAATGGAATCATTTTTTGCATATTCTCATATTAATGAAGTGGATTTATGGACATACAGAACAAGACCACACAGAATCGGTAACTACGGGAGTGTTGTCGATTTGCCCGAATGGGTTGTGCTCTGAAGAACTTAGGTACTGAAATGATGTCCACTGCCAATTTTTACCATTGGCAGAGCAGGTAACGTCCCTAAGGCTGCGGCTCCATTGAGGCGGAGAGGAGCGGAGATGTGCAAAATTGGCCAATGAGACCGCATCACAGTGTTTCGAATTTAGAATTTGAAGAATGTAATTTTTTTTCTTACCAAAAAGTAGGCAAACATTAGAGAACAAAACATTGAAGCGTCGTCGGCGGAGCACACGACGCGTCGGTCGCCGGTCGCCGGCCAGAAAACCCACAGCCTAAAACATAAAGGTGCATTTAGACTAAACGAGCATTCTATCCTGGGGGATAGCGAAATTCGTTCATTACACAAAACGTGATTCGTCAAAATTCGTTGATTTCGTAGAGTGGGGGATAGAATGAGCGAATGCATAAATAAATCATAAACCGACTATAACTGAAAACATATCGCCGAATAGCTAAGGTTTGCCCTACTGTCATAACCATAACATAGAGAGCCGGATTCACGGCTGGTCGATTTTTAATTTAATAAGACGCAGGAAACGGTGGCTAGTCAGAATTGTCGTTACGCAGCTTGTGGCTTATTGTTGTTTTTATAAATTGCCGGCTTAGAAAAATGGTGCGAAGTAAATGGGTTGATTTTCGGATATTATAACTTAAATTGTTTTTATGTAAGTGTTCTTAGATCCCAAATGATCTGTTGATTTCGTGATAATGATATTAATGATCGTGTAACGGATCCCTTAGTTCTTGTCCTACAAAATTCAAATGATTAATTTGAGATTTTCTATCATCAACGGGGTGAAATCGTTCATAATTAAACCCTTCTTTTTTAGTATACATCAAATTTCATTAGAGAACCCATAGAAAATTATTATATGCGTAGTTATACGTACATTCTTCCCTTCTTCCAGTAAACCCTTCTTACATTTTAACAAAAAAAAATGTCTGCGATTGGTGTCCTGCCCTGAGGTCCTGCCGGTGTCAATTTGACAGACTTTAATATAAATTTGCACACTCACACATATCAATCACATCATCATCCTCTCTCAGTTCACAGGTAGGTGTCTCCTAACGATAATGCGTATGGGTGCATTAGGAAGTAAATGCCCATGTATGCAGGCAGAGCAAGCTGATTGGCGACCACGGTATTATACTGCTGCCCATGCAGTAACACTACCATCCCTAAGTCGACTCTTACGACACCCACGGGGTAGTGACAAATGTATCCTTACTGCCGTCACCACAAGGCAATAAAGTAACAAATGATGATAACTAGTCGTCAGAAGGTTAAGATTACATGTTAGACTGAGTACTGCACTGCAGTGGCCTATACCACAAAACTTTACAAGCGTACAATTCTA
The DNA here is from genome assembly GCA_025490895.1 of Thaumatotibia leucotreta. Lineage (NCBI taxonomy): Eukaryota > Metazoa > Arthropoda > Insecta > Lepidoptera > Tortricidae > Thaumatotibia > Thaumatotibia leucotreta. The sequence continues at coordinate 110,924 of JALPQI010030548.1, read as the reverse complement.
CAAAATTGTATAAAATCCCATACAAATAGTTGAAAAATTTTGGCCCCAGGTTTAGTCAAGATACCATTCTGTAATCGTATACGACGAGCGATAGTGTAACAAAAGTATGAGAATGACATTTCCATACATTATTATGGTCAAGTGACTTATCGCTTGTCATATACCTACGCCTACAGAATGTCATTTTGGCTAAACCTGGGGCCAAAATTTTTCAACTATTTGTATGGGATTTTATACAATTTTGTAGAATTATACGCTTGTAAAGTTTTGTGGTATAGGCCACTGCAGTGCAGTACTCAGTGCAGTACCTAGCTGCAGACTCATCATTACCTTACGTAAAGGTGATTCTGCAGCATTTTTATGGTTAACCATAAAAACGCTTTTCAATCTGAAAAAAATATCGGAAGTATCGAAATTCAAAACGTAACCACTCCACAATAAAACTGATAACAATGGATCGTGATGATTTATGTGGTGGCAGAGCAGAGACCAATGGGCCAAATATTTTTTTATTACCGTGATACCAATAACTCCCCTTTATAACTGATATGTTCCTCTTTGTACCGGAAATGCACGGGTTACCAATTAAACCTGGATGGTGGACATAATGGGACTGATAAGTATCATAAGAGTGTAAAATTTCGCGCCTTATTTATTTATTGAGGTTTTAATAAAAATTACACTTTTTCTTAAAAGTATCATTAAATCAATGCGGTTTGTCTTGATACCCTATTCCGCTTATATTATTATTTAATTGTAGGTATTACATAATCTAACTAAGTTCTTATTGACATTGAAGCAGCTAGGTCAGTTCTGTCTGGATACAAATATATGGATCTTTCCACTTAAACCAATGGGTATAAGATGAAAAAGTACAAATATTTTTGCTTTTCCATGATGTATATCTAAATAAAAACACAAGACACAGAATCACATATAACTACACAGATAAATACAGATATCACAGATTGTAGATCGGTCTATATCATTTGAAGATAAAAAAACTACCGACCCGCCCCGACTACTCATGGGTAGAATACTGATAGGTACTAAAACCGTAAAACCTTCCTCTTCAATCAGTCTATCTATTAAAAGAAACCGCATAATTTAAAGACTTAAGCATACATATGGAATCCATATTATGGATATAGGGACAGAGAGGGCGACTTTGTTTTATACTAGGTATGTAGTGACAATCTAAAAATACTCTATTTTTAACCGACTTCAAAAAGGAGGAGGTTAACAATTCGTCGAAATCTTTTTTTTTTTTTTATGTATGTTCCCCGATTACTCGAAGACGCGTGGACCGATTTGAAATATTCTTTTTTTGTTTGAAAGGGTATACCTTCTAGTTGGTCCCATTGTCACTGAATCCAGATCTGATGATGGGATCCTGGAGAAATCGAGGGAACTCTTCAAATGTTGTAGGCACACATGACATTTTTCATTTATTTTCGAAGACTAATCAAGTATTTGCATCTAGTCATGAACATCTTAAGTTGGTGATCTGATGATGGAAGGTACAACTCTTTAGCAATTAGGAGTTGGGGGATAATTCTTCAAGTATAACATATTTCGTGTATTTTGGAAGCTATTTGAGTATTTGCCCTTAGGTGGCCATCCTTTTATGTTGGTGAGCTGATGATGTAAGGTACAACTCCTTGGAGATTAGGAGTTGGGGGATAATTCTTTAAATATAACATATTTCATATATTTTGGAGGCTATTCGAGTATTTGCCTTTAGGTGGTCATAGTCTCATGTTGGTGAGCTGATGATGAAAGGAATAACTCCTTAAAGACTAGGGGTTGGAGGATCATTCTTTGTATATAACAAATGTCATACATTTTCGAGATCTATTCAAGTGTTTTCTTAGTAGTTATGACATGTCGGTTAGCGGTTAGTGATTCTTTAAATAATATTGGCATGCTAAGTCTGTTACCTTTGAAATTGTTGTTGTATTCATATAAGTTCGCCAGTTCAGGTTTTATGGCCTACTACAGTGCAGTACATTCTAATTATAAGTATTTAGAGCATACTGAATAACAATTTTATATTTACACTACTAAAAAGCAAATAATAAAATATTTTAAAAATAAAAATAAAACCGTCTTCAAAAATTCGCCCAAACTAAAAAGTTAAAAATAATTTTGGTTCCTACTACTTAGGATTTCCTACCCAAACCTTTAAACCTTTTACCCTATTCATTGAAATAAAACATTATGGCTAGGTACCCTACAGATTTCTTAGAAGTCGGTGCCAAGCCAAATATGTTCACTTCGCGAGTACTTATATGTATTTGATAGAGCTTTGTAACTTAATGTCACTCCGGTAATGCTTTCATGAAAATGACTGAGGCAGACCATTCTGTTGATAAAAGCGTAATCGGAGTAACAGTAAGTTACAAAGCTCTATCTAATATATACCTATGAACGTATTCGGCTTGGCACCGACTTCTAAGAAATCTGTAGGGTACCTAGCCATAATGTTTTATTTCAATGAATAGGGTAAAAGGTTTAAAGGTTTGGGTAGGAAATCCTAAGTAGTAGGAACCAAAATTATTTTTAACTTTTTAGTTTGGGCGAATTTTTGAAGACGGTTTTATTTTTATTTTTAAAATATTTTATAAAACATTACATTTTATGTTAAAATCATGAGAATTTTATCAAGATGATTCGCAGTCACAAGTGAAAAACCAAATCAATTGCAAATTTCGTAAAATTGAATATACCTATGTGTGTATTTTGGAGCAATGTAGAACATACCGTCGGCCTGTTGGTACGTGTGCTTGCAAATCAAATAGAGCTTTGTTTCAGTGCCCTTTTATTTATTGGAGTGTTGCCATTATTTCCGTAGACTTAAAACTATTTAGATGTGACATGCTTACACGCAGATAAATATCCTTTGATCCTGTAATATATATCTGAGCTGTATAATCTGTATCAAGCTGTAGGTATCCAAAATAGTAAGAATATCAACTAATACATAAGTAAATTTGGATTTGGAAAAAGTAACTACAACCTGTGTAATCCCAATGGAAAAAAATAAAAGCAGTTAGGTCCACTTATTAGAAAGCTAAAATTAAAAGTGCGTAGGTATTAAGATGTGCTAAGTGCATGTTCAGATATTTTTCACTTCTCATGCTCTTAAAATGTTATTTTAGTCCCTGCATATCGGGACTAAAACTCTTTATTAATCTCTAGGGACTAAAGTAAAATTTTTTTAATTGACGTTGGAAACCCGTAAACAGCCACACTCACGGTGTTCAAGAATAAAGGATTGTCGACATTTTCAGTGCTTGTGTATGGACCACTTTTGTGCATGCCGTGGATACAACCTCTAAACTTTTTTTTTATTGACTTTGGAAACCCCTAAACAGCCATTTCTAGTGTTTATGATTTTTGAACGAACGGATATTGACATTGAAAATAACCTCAAAATGTCAATCATGAAAAAATATTAAGGAAAATCGATTTTTTTTCTTGATATACATGTATATTTAATACTTGTTTAATATATGATTAAGATTGAATCCAATTTATTACTTATTTTTTAATAACCAATTAGCTTCAAAATAGTTATGTAGTTAGCTCCAATTCGTTGGCTAAATATGCAAGTATTTAAAGCGTCATATTTCGAAAAAGGAATACAGATAAAAACGCGGAACGAATTTGATTGCTTATTTTTTGTGTTTTTGTCCATAAGTAATATTGTTCAAATCGTAGTTATATAATTTACGATGTCACGTCATGCGATGAAGAAGTATTAACGCGTTACTCCAGAATGAAGAAGAATGCAAAAGCGGTGGTGCAAAATCTTTTACCGCCGAAATCTAGTGTAATATATTCAAAAGCGTATCAAACTTTTATGGATTGGAAAACTGGAAAGCAAATTAGGTAGGTACCAACATCATTTATGGAAGGCGTATTTCTGACATATTTTGATGAAAAATCTAAGAAGCTTAAAACCACACTGCAACTAAACCATATAACTTGAAAAAGTTTGCGAATTTATCGTAAAGTGGCCATGTTCCGAAGAAATCGGAAGTTTTGACATCGCAGAACATATAATTTTTTTGTTTCTTATTTGTTCTTTCTGTTAATTAATACTGAGATTATGTAGAACGTAGTTTTTTTCCTCGCATTCTAAGTGAAAAGTAGAGTGTTTAATTCGGGACTAAACAGCCATAATGACACTCGAACTACATCCACCCTCGCTACGCTCGGGTGGATAAATATCTCGTGTCATAATGGCCTGTTTTAGTCCCTCGTTGAACAATCTACTATTGAGCTCCATCCATCGGCTACCCTGACGAGGTCAATCCACCTGTCTAAGAAAATGAAGAAAAAAAAGAAAATCACAAACATACATACACTCTGTCCATCCAACCAGCTTGTCAATGGAAAAAGGAAGCAAACTGAAATGTTCTATGGACAGCCAATTCGTCCCGCGTACATCTTTAACTTTTTACTACTGACAACCTGGTTGAACAGCGTAGATATAGAAGCTAATCTCATAATATACGAGTATACCCACTCTCCTTTTGGCAGTCGTGTAAATAAAATAGGAGAAACTTCAATAATCCCTGTAACAAAACTTTGATGATGGATACATTTACAAATTACTGTAAGTACATTTAGGTCAGTGTAAAACCTAATAAGAAGCCAAGTCTGTAAGTTGGTAAAACAAGTAATAAATCACTCCCTAGTTCGGTGTTGAAATTTTGTTTTTCACTAAAGCCTAATGTACCTACAACAAGCCTAACTAGTAGGCTGGATCAAAATTTTTTTTTTCGTTTTTCGATTTTCTAATAGTGATAAAAACTTGTGCACAGCTATAACCATTAAGATTATGTTCTACACTATAGCAATTGGAAGTCATTTAATGCCTCCGCAAAGCCATTGAAGTTTCTAGCAAAAATGTTTTTGGACCTCACTTTGGCGAAATTTAAATATCAAATATCATCAAATAAGTAATAATACCCACATTAATTTCGAATAGTTATGTAGTCTTTTATATAAAAAAAATTTTGAAAGTATCATTTTTGGTGACATTCAATCGTACAAGAGCACGGTAGGATAACAATTTCTGCAAGTTGAGGGTAAGTTTTACTTGAAATCGAAAGTCGGACGTGATTCATAAACATTGTTTACGTCGTGCTGTTGTGTGTTTTGATAATCATAAGTGAATTTAGATAATGAACAAAACTCGTAGTACTGTTTGTTGTCCTTTGTTTGGTACTAGTTGTCAAATGAAGGAAAATGTCCTTCCTACTTACGAAGACGTTATGAAGTACTGGGAGTGGACGAGATATCATCTTAAAAACCAAATGGCAATTCCGAAGGAACCTGTGTTTTCTGACATTGCTGAAATTGTATCACTGGATATTGAAAACATATGGGTTAAAGCCTCATTACCGATTGTGTCCCATACAAGGGTGATACAAATGATAAAATGCTACCATCTCAAGTGCAAGAATGTCTTGAAATCGATCTCCCAGCTTACAGAAGAGAAAAAACAAGGCTTTGTGGCAACAAGTAAAGTTTTATTCGACATTTCCTCGTGCAAATGCAAGGATTTTGAGAAATGTATTTGTCCAAAAGATAAGAAGGTTCCCAAATGTGAACAAGTTTTTTTAACAGATCAAAGAACAACTCGACAAATGATAATAGGCGGATTAGACATCAAGACTTCTAAAGCTATTCAAAATCGGTTACAGAGGCGAATGGATTTAAGTAACACTGAAAAACGGGAAAATCTTGATAACGAGATAATTCCAGTAGCAAAAAAACCTCGCTTAGAAAGACAACAATGCAGAGTTCCTAGTATTTCGTCGACTTCAACGAGTCCTACTGTTTCGAGAAAAATGGCGGTTTTTCCTACTTTAGCTCAGACTTGTGACAGGTACGGGGTTTCAGATAGAGCTGCAGCTGCTATTGCTTCGTCAGTATTGCACGATGTTCAATCTGAAGTTGAGGTTATTGATCGTAATAAGTTGCGTAGGGAAAGGATCAAAGCTCGTGAGATTAATGTGGCAGCTAATGAAAATGATATCTGTGTCTTAGCTTTGTATTTTGATGGCAGAAAAGATAAGACCCTTACATTGCTTAAACAGAACGAAAGAATGTATCGAACAACTATTGTTGAAGAACACATCTCTTTAGTGAAAGAGCCGGGCTCCATTTACCTGGGATATGTGGTTCCGACAAGTGGATCGTCGAAAAATATAGTTGATGCAATCACAATCTACTTTAATGAAAAACAAATTTCACTCGACCACTTACGTACAATGGGGTGTGATGGGATAAATGTCAACACTGGTAAATTTGGTGGTGCTATACGATTAATGGAGAAACAGCTTAAAAGGCCTCTTCAGTGGATAATATGTTTGATGCACATGAACGAATTACCACTCAGGCACTTGTTTCTTCACCTTGATGGTACTACATCAGGACCCCGATCGTTTACTGGATTGATAGGCAAGCAATTGGAGAATTGCGAAGCTATGCCTGTTATTTTATTTCAACGAATTCAAGGTTCATTACCACCAATTGATAAAACTGATTTAAGCAGCGATCAATTATATTTGCATAGAATTGTTTCTGCTGTAACGAGTGGTGATTTCCCTAAGGATTTAGCAGACAAGTCTCCAGGAATGCTTTCACATGCAAGATGGCTTACCAGAGATAATAGAATATTGCGATTATATGTAGCAACGGAGAATCCATCTCAAAATTTGCAGATTTTAGCTACTTTTATCGTAAAAGTGTATGCCCCGGTATGGTTTGCCATAAAATTAGCTCCAGGTTGTCAACACGCGGCCAAAATATTTTTCGAAGAGGTAAAGCTTTCTCGTTATTTGCCCAGTGATCTTAAAAAGGTCATAGATCCAGTCATACGCAGAAACAGCTATGCTGCTCACCCAGAAAATATTTTATTATCAATGTTGACCGATGATAAACAAGATCTGCGTGAATTGGCAGTGCAGCATATTTTGAAGGCACGCAAATCACCAATACCCTCTTCACCTAGAATATTTCAAGTGCCTAAATTAAACATAAACGCCGCTAGTTATGTTAGCCTTATTAATTGGAAAACAAACCAAATAACAGCTCCACCGTTACTCAGCGAGTTGTCCGAAGAAGAACTTACAGCGTTTGTGCAGAATAACTGTGGCAATGATTCTAACGCTCAGTTTCTACATCTGCCCAATCATACCCAAGCAGTAGAAAGGGCTGTCAAAATAACAACAGAAGCATCCGTATCTGCGTGTACAAAAAAAGCAAGAGAAGGGCTGATACAATCAAAGTTGGCTTCAAGAAAAATCATGCCGAAATTTGAAAGCAAGAGGGATTTTAAAGCAAAGTAGTCAGGTGATTTAGCTAATAACAAGTGTTGTAAAGTCAATTGTTTATCAATTTGGACTTTTAAATGTTGTTTTTAATTAATATAAAGTGAAATTAGAAAATACATATTTTACAGGATTTTTTTTAAACTTGATCATAATTGTGTTTTTTTTTTCATTCTTTGGCTAGGATGCGGAGGCATAAGATGACAGTTTAAAAATACAAAAAAAATAGATTCTACATTGCTTTAGAACTCCACAAGTTTTTATAACTATTAGAAACCAAATGTATAAAAATAAAAAAATCCCATACAAGCGTGATCCACCCTACTAACTAGCCAAATAGCCAACTAGAAAATTGTGTTTGAGGAGAGGAGAGTATAACAACAATGATTTAGGTCTCTAGATACAAATTTAATTACGCTGTTCTAAGCTTCTAAGTGATTACTTGAATTTAGCATTGAACACAAGTTGATGTTTGTTTGACATGTACGTATTATACTTATATTATGCTACAAAAATAAATGTCGTTTGTACGTATATTACCTACTACACTTTATAAATCTGTAACGTTCTGCCATTCTTAATTCTATGTTCACAGTATGCATATTTGCACAAGTTTGCCTATCTGCCCACTATTTGCACACTCATTCATAATTTGTTTTGTGGACTTTGTGGTTCATAATAAACACTAGTGTTACACACCCTTGTTTGCTGTTTTTTGCAACGTCACAGTGTGCTAACAAGAAACTCCTTTTCATAATGCGAATTCATTCAGACCCATTATTTACAACAAAGTAAAATAATGGATCATGTTAATAACTTGTTTTTAATATAAATAAGGTGGAAGTACTAGTACCCGACGCTGTACCAATACTCGTCATCATAGCTTGAGTAGCCATAGCCATCCATAAGATAAAATCGACTACTAGGGCATTTACCTAAACGATGATAAATGTATGTGCCTTTAATGCTTTATATCCCAACTTTGAAATAATTGGCATACCTATATCTAAATTATTTGCATAATTTTAAGACAGGCTGACATTTATTCGGACTGATTGTTAATATTTATTTTACAATGTCCCAATATGTGACATTGAAAGTTGTACTGAGGTGCCATCTATTGAGACTGCCAGAATTAGCACCTGACTTACTCATACATTGGAGTTAGAGACTAAGAAAATTTGTAATTTTGAGAAATTTTGATATAGTCACCCTATAAAATAAATACTATTTTACAAAACTTACAAACGAGGAGTTTGTAACAACACCCAAAACACATGACAATGCTTTATGTAGATTTATACATTTTTGTTTTGTATATGAGCAAAATGTCGTAATTCAAATAAATATTCTCTCCTCTGTTGGCATGTTCCGCACTGGTACTTCCACCTTACTGGAACACTGAGCAGAAAAAATCGAATTAAGTATTGAATGAATTCCAGTAAATACTTCACCCCCTTATTCATAAACGTCTCATAACTTAACAAACCGATAAGTATTGTTTATCCTTTTCAGTTCAAACTTATCAATACGTCAATATGAGCCTATTTATGCTTATTTATGAAAGATCGATGCATACATTTTCGTCGCTATACTTACTAAACCTCAGATCTACATTGTAAAATATTGTAATAAAATGTTAGACTTATGCGGCTTGAATAGCTGCTAAGCAGTGCGAGACGAGGGAAGTTAGAAATTTCATACTTTCTACTATAAAATCCATCTTTTATTAACGGAACAATCTATAAAATTTCAACGGAATACGAACCGCTCGCATTACCGCTTGGAAACAACAAAATATTGTTATAAAATTTGTTACTACACGTGAATAGCTTAGTAACTTCCCGTCGTTGCTATCACAAATATAGGAACGTCCACGATACTCAAAATATCTGAATAAGTACTCTAAACGTTATAACAATAGACAACTGCTCAGGTATTTATGAGCACCCTCGCCGTTCCGATATATCTGAGGCCCTACGCGAACCACGAACGAAGTGTTGTCTCACTCTCGCTCTTGTGAATTTTTACGTAGGGGAAGTACGTCCAAAATGACACATAGTTTTGTTTTTGTGTCATAACTTTTTTCCTGGTATTTCACAACACTGCCATAGTTTATATCAATAATAGTTGGTCCTTCAGTTATCGAAACACATACACACTTCTATCAAAATATCAACCAAAAAAATATTAAAAAATAATTAGCGGAGACTAGTCAAAATTCATTTTGTCCATATGCATCGGACAAAATGACATATTGCTAATGTACTAAATGACACATTACAAAATTATTGCTATAATTCGCAAATGAAACACCTATTTCTTCTTGGATTGCTGGTGCATGAAATGTGAAGCCAAATTGAACACTTTACACACGACAATCGGTCTTGTCCGGGCTAAGAGTGTGAATGAAGGTTGTTACAAGATATACAAGTGCAGTTTTCTTCATCGCTGTAAGAAACATTAGGAAAATCGTCTTTATCATTAATATCTTCAAACGAGTTCAGTGTCCTTGCATTCTTTTATTTACCGGGAGAGCTTTAGGAGGATTTTTGTAGTTCATCAAACATTTGAGGAGCATAAGCCAACACTAAGTATGCCACACACCCTATGTCATTTTGTCCAATTTTATGTATGTCGTTTTGTCCGTATAGCAATTAAAAAAAATAAAAATTCTAAATAAATAAGTAAAGGCTTCTTTTTCTAATTGTAAGTTGTGCAATCTAAAGATAAATGATTGCGGCATGAAAAAAATGGTACATCGAAGGGTATAACACCAAAAAAGATAATATTTGATCAAAAACTTTATAGGCAAGAAAAAAAGTCACAACGAGTGAATACTTATTTTCCGTCATGCCAACGGCACTAATTAAGTAGATGCGTCCAAAAGCTGCCAGACCATAGAAAACCGTTATAGCTGCATAGTGTCACTGTCAGTTTCGTTTTGAAGTGCGCCAAATTCAAAATAACCCGCATGTGTCGTTTTGTACGTATGTGTCATTTTGGACGTATTTCCCCTAAGTGTGACACGGCAACACTTCGCTCGTGGTTCGCGGTAGGGGCCCTGATGGAAAGAAAGAAAAACGTTTATTCGAGACAAGAACACAGTACAAACAAAACAGAACAGTAAACACGAAATTTTGTTTCGAAATGGCCAAAACTCAGCATTTTGCCAGCAGAGCCAGCGCTGGTCTTCCGTTTTGGCCATTTGAGTTAGACACTGACGATAGGATAGACCTTAACACAACAAATGGCGACACATATCACCTCTTATACCAACGCTAAAAAGTTAAATGGCCTGTGAAAATTCAGCATTATCGTAAATAAACTGATCGCATTGTGTCACACAATGACGCGAAGAGTCAACAATGACGAACATTTTGAAATCACACCCTTTTCGCTCCGAATTAAATGTAATAAATTTTATAGCAAGCAGACGCGTGGCGTTCCGGTGTTTTTAAATGGACCGTGTCAAAGTTTTAAAACGGATTTCAGGAAGTGAGTGTAGAAAAAAGTGACAGCATGTTGATATAAAGGTGAATGTGTTTAAGGGGCCAAGTAAAACAATCGTTTTGGATATAGTAGAGACCTGTAGGCTTAGCCAAGATGCCATTCTGAATTCGTATACGATAAGCGATAAGTCATACTCATAAATAAATGTATGAGAATTACCGATTCGTACGAAAACTCGAGTTGCCATTTCTATTTCTTTACACAGTGTTTTTTTTTTCATTCCGTTACATTTAACAGGCTGCTTGGTACGTTAATTGGAGCTAATTGGCATATTGCTTTTAGTCGAATTCGAAAAAATTTTTTTTTCTTTTTCTTACATAATAAATGAAATTGTAAGTGTGAGAGAACCTTAAGAATAAGATCTCAGGTGACTGACGGCACATGTCAAAATAAGTTTCATTAGGAAGTAATAAAGGTTGCAATACACTTGTTCAGTCATTAAACTTATTTTTTTTAATAACAGTAAGAGTTAAGATACTAGTTTCTTAGACAAATTGATTATTTATGACTTAAATAAGCTTCCCTTTAATTTAACGGAAATCAATAAAAACACGGTGTAATAATATTATGGTCACGTGACTTATCTTATAGTAACTTGTCTTAATTCAATCGTATACGATTGCATGGCATCTTGGCTAGGCCTTCTACTCCACTTAATGACAGTTTTTCGAAGTGTTTTTATTTTATTACTTTTTTTACTCCAGCAGGCTTAGCACAATAGTCATGATTAGAGCGACAGTATTCGCCGCGAGACTATTCATCCCTCATTTATTCATATAGTTAGTACCTAAACGATGGACAATTTATTTCGCGGCGAGGCGATATACTGAGGTACCTACTGCCTACAAATCATGTGCATAGGTACAGTACTATAATATATCAGTTAAATAATGGCCGCATTTTATAAAAGTGCCGTTTTTGCGGTTTCTATGGTATTCCATGTGAATGTCGTCGCTAAAAGATGTTTCTAGGGATTTTTAAATAATAAAAACGAACATAAAATCGAAAAAAAAAAAATTTTTACAAAGTATTTTAGTTCCAAGATTTGCACTGTTTTCGTAGAGTTCACAAACAGCTACAATTATTGTCTTTTTAATTATTGCACATGTAGTTTTTAGCGTGCGTTTTTACAAAGTAAATCAAAGGGTGGAAATCTTCAACCCGTTTTGTTAGTTTTAACTTGTTACAACAAGCTGCAAGCAAATTTACAATAACAAAGTCCTCCATAATTTAGGGTTATTTTTTCTCACAATCTAAACAAAAGTTAACTGGTTCTTTGTTTGAGAGCCCATTTATTTCTTTAACGGTGCCGTTGGTGGTTTTCGTACAATTAGTAGACTCGATTGTGAACTGCTCGTAATTAACAGGTCGCTAATTGGTGAAGTCAAAGAAATGATGTGATTCTTATGCAAATGTGTGTTTTTGGTAACGGAACATACTGCAATTTTGTTGCGTTGTTTTGTTTCAGTTGAATGTAGAGAGAGAATGAGAAAACTAAAGTTGAGTAAAACTTTTAACCCTTAAATTGGCAAATTAAAAAAAATCGTACGTTCTAGCCTCCTCGCCATTGTGTAGACAGAGCAGAAAATTCTGTCTTAAAAAATACAAAAAGTGGATGAAAGACTATGTGCTTTGTGACGAACATTGCCAAATTAACGGTTAATGCCATTTTTATAATGCATTCGACAACGTCGATAAGTCGATAATACAGGAAACCTAGCATTCGTGGCCCTTATTACACCATGCATAAACTGCAGGATTTGTTGATTGAGTTGGTCATTATAGTCTGGCAGACGAAATTTGGCAGCTACGCCAGTAACTGTAGAAACAAAAAACTAGCGGCACTGTACACTTGTTACAACATTCACCTAATTCCATTAGGTACCCCTTCTGTGAAATAATAAAGTAAAGAGCAAATCATAAGTGTCAAATCTGCTTCGGCACTTCACAATTTATCAGCAAGTAAACATCCTACATTTATTGCTGTAGACAACCCTCAAAACGACATGCAAATTTTCATTTTTTTAAACAACATGTAAATTTTCAAACACTTCGTTAATAAAAAAGATGCGCAGGGACGTATTGTTATGCCAAATGACAAAAATCGGAATGACAATACGTCAAACCCCCCGATTCCGTTTATTAATGATGTTACGGCAAAAATGATGATGAAAATAAATAATAAATCGCTCATACATTTGGCATTTGCATATGAATTCTTGACTCGGAACAAGGAACAAAAAAATCGATAGATGAAATAATAACAAGTATTTATTATTTCTAGAAAGATATACTACAAACAAATACCAATTTACATGTGTTAAAGCTTGCAGATTTATTTATTTAAATACCTTTACTTAAACTTTTGCTATTGATACTCGATTGTAGTAAAGAAATAGGGCTTGTTATCAAGTTACAATTATAAATGTAGCAACGAACCTAGTACTTATTTATAATGATAAAGAATTTGATTGAATTAAAAGAGTACATTTCCTAACTAGTGCGGGAAAAGTTTTTTTCGGCGAGGGTGAAAGTTGGAGCCCGAGTGAAACGAGGGCGATAATCACCAGAGTTAAAAAAAGTTTTTGCACTTGTAAGGGACGATTTTTTTCATAACAAGTGCGTCAAAAAGAGAAATTGCTGCGCGCGAAGCGTGCGCAAAGTTCGTTTTTGCGCAATAGTTAGGAAAATTATATTTCATAATCAAATAACAGCAAAACCCTGAAATGTCGAGTGCATAATACAATAAACCAGAAATAATAAGTAAATAATAAATAAACCACCTCCTGACCGTGGAAATATCGGCTATCGGTTAATTATTTAGTAAGCTCATTTACGTCACACGATTGATGATTATTGTGCTGATTTGATTTATTGTATTCCAATATGTTACCCAATAAATGATAATCCAATGAGTGACCTAGATTTCCTTTTTCTAGTCTGTTAAACACTGCTATAATTATATTGATATTTGGACACGAGTGATTGAAATGATCATCATTATCCATCGGATTAATTACGAACATAGCAATCAAGTTATTGAATTTAAACTATCATGAGTATACCTAGATATTTTTCTAGCAGGAACGAGAGATTGACAAAATTAAACATCAATATAAATGTTATCGATGAATACACCCTATTCTCATAAACATGCTAACTTCATAAATGTACCCTATGTAGGTAACCAAGAAATCCACGACTCATTACTCGGCTTTGTTTTGAATATCGAATACTTCATATTAATTATTTCCTATGGCGTTGGTAACATATAAAAAAATAATGTATCGTTTTGAGTATGATTTGCATCCTTGTATTTTTTTGTGGCTACAGAACATTATTTATTTATTAAAATTTATTAACCTCGTTAACAGTTATTTCGATGCAAAAGTTTGTCAATCTCTCGTTCCTGCTAGAAAAATATCGAGGTATAATCATGAGAGATATTAAGCATCGCGCAAAAAGCATAACAAATAATACATCCAGTTTTGTATTTATTAGGTAGGTATAAGTATATTTAAAATCTACCAATCTCCAAAACTAAGCCTACTTACTTCTTAAGGTGCGTTCAGACCAAAAGAGCATTCGCTGTTCGAACCTCCCACTGTACGAAATTCGATCGTTACACAAAACGTGATTGGTTGATTTCGTAGAGCGGGGGATAGAACAGCGAATGCTCTTTTGGTCTGAACGCACCTTTACGCCACTGACCCGAGTTTTTTTTATCGGGCCAAAAAAATTATGGAAAATATCTTATTATGATATATACAAGTTGTCCTCAAGACGCGATCAGTTTTTTTTACTCTAGTAATAACTAGCAACTAAATGCCCCCTCGTTCTCGTTAAAAACAGCACGTTACCTATTCTCATTTTTTTCATTTTATTTTCAGAATGTTACAACGGTTTAGTGGGATATTTATATGTATTCGTAAATTGTATTAATTGTCTCATACATTTTATCATTTATCGCTCCAAAAAATAAATTTCTTCGTTTAAGATCTCACATATCTCAAGAATTATAGAACCGCAATATTTACCTTTATAAATAAAACAAAACAAAAGACAATAAAATAAAAATTATAAATAACACTTCGACGTGATCAGGTCTCCGAAGACACACTTTATTTAATAAATTATCTAAAAGTCGAATATTTATATCCAAATATTTTTAGAGATGTATCAGGCTTTGTATATAAAAAAGAAAATTATATAGAGAATGTACTGACCTAATTTGCTCCGCTGTTTATGATGGCAACTGTACGTGTACAAAATGAGTTTTTATTTTATTTCGTCGCTCGCTCGAAACGCATTACTTTTCGTACTAACATCGGACTTTAGAAACCTTTTTATAAGGGGGGCACGCGCTTATTGTCACCGCATGATAGATTGCTGTCATATTCAAAGTATTGCCTATAGTTATGTTAATTTTTCTACGTTTGTGATGAATGTATGTGCGACTCGTCATGTGTTAATGTCAATAAAAAACTAAATTCCAAGGGGCCCGCGTTGCATTGTCAGATCGTTTTTTGTCCGTTTCGTATTGCAAGTTTTGGTGTGTCTTACAGTTTGTTTTAATGCTTGATGTATATTGTCAAAGTCATAGAATTCTTGACAAGAAATTAAAACACTTCTCGCACTAGTGAGTAAAAATGCACCATCTGCACTGAAAATAATATTTGGAACGCAAAACTTAAAACTGAAAGTAGTCGATTAATTTTCCAGGGTGTTAATAAAATGAAAACTAGAATTGTATTTTTTATGGTCGGGATACTCGGAATATGATTTCAATTCCTACAATTTTCTTCGACATTGATGTCCATTCGACGTAGATACTCCATTTTACAAAGGTCAGTTTCCTGCCTGCAGTTTTAATTACTGTACTATTTCTTAATCAAAAATAGATTAAAAACCTTCACCTCGCCGTAGAGATGTTGTTAAATAGAATTGCAGGAGTTTTCTATTAAACTTTATGATCTAGGCCTCGTAATAAAAGATACGAGGCTTCGGTATCGTTATTGCAATGAGCAGAGTGGATTCGGTAAATTTTATGTATTTTTAACACCGCGTGTAAAATCTACGCACCAATTAATTTGCATGTCCATAACAAAGTTTGACTTTTAAACTTCGAAACATAAAGGTTCGACGTGCTACCAACTTTTATAGCACTTATGGCCTTTTAGTTATAAATTGCAACTGAACTCGTAAATCTTCACTTATCACATCGGAGCATATTCAAAATATTGTCGCCATATTTCTCCGCCCAAACGTTACACGCCCGATCGCAAGCGATGCAATTGACGATCCTATTCGATTCCATTTCGACTCGGACCGAAATGTTATCTCTTTCAGACGTGCTTAAATCCATCAAAGTATAAGCGAGAGGGAATAGCCGTACGAACTTTTGTGGAGTCTGAATACTGTGAATAGGTCTATGCGTTTTGACGCTTTATCAACTTTTTAATAAAGGAAGGGTTGGTGCACAATACTCGAATCACGTTACATTTATTTTTTGACAGCATTGTTTGGTATTTGGTCTTTTTCAAACCAGTGGGCCGGCGTTCGAACTGACACCATTCATGTCATGATTGATGTGACTAATTAATTTTGTCGTACGCGTGTCCCGAACTACTTGAATTTGAAATTAAAAAACTATGTTTTTGTAAAGGATTGCGTCGACAATGGATTGCTTTTTTAAATTTCGATGCGCATACGCTTCGATTTTGTTGCATAATGTTCTGGATATCTATTGTTATTTACATAGATTCCAAACAGCATCTGCCTTTTAGGTTGCTCATCTAGTAGTTGCGTGAATTTTGGCAGATTTTTTAAACTAAACTTTAAACGGGAGTTGCGTCGTTTGCAAAAAAATTGTATACCTATAGTTAAGACCTTAATCCATACAAAAATCTTGATCGCGTCAATTGTTTTACGAAAGTTAGTCATTTTCCAACAACCTTTAGCAGTAGAAAAATACGTTATATTAAAAAAATGTTTGCGTGTACCGCTCATAGAAAATTTGAATTTGTCGAGTTTTTATACTGCTAAAAGTTGTTACACAAAATTTTACTTCATGGCATAAAAAATATGACTATGACTTTAAAAGGATAGTTATATGCCTTTTAAACAAACTAGTACAATTAATTTGCAATCTACCCGGCTATTCCAGAAATACCTTCATTTACTTTTATTATTTAAATAAAAGAATAATGTTCCTGCCTAAAAATAGTTACATTAAAAAAATACGACTTACCTACTAACCTTCCTCGGGACTAATGTCAAGGCAGCAGGGGCGTCAGAATGAGGGTCGTCTTTTCTAGAGCGTTCCAAACAACAGAGCTATGTCAACATTTGTGTTTCTTCTCAAGGAAAAAAAACTGTCGGCAGAAGACACGTAAAAAGATGCCACTGCCGAAATAGTTTATGTGCATGATGAAAAACGTAAAGTATGGCCTATATAGATAAAGCTCAGGTGAATGTTGATAAAGGGCCGTGTGGTCACGGCAATTGGAATACAGCGTGTAGCGTAAGAGTCGACTAAGGGATTGAAGTGTCACTGACCATTATTTGAAAAAAGATAGATGATGGGCAGCAGCGTCATCATAGTGGACATATTACTGCGATGGCCAATCCGCTTGCCCAGCGTGGCGATTATGGGCATTTACCTCCTAATGCGTCTATACGAATTGTTAACAGGAGACGCCTACGTCCAGCAGTGGACTATCATAGGCTGATGATGAAATGTTGATAATAGTAAAACAATACTCCCCTTATTCATAAACATCTCCTAACCTAACTTAGCAAGCCCATAAGTATCTTTTCTCAAACTTGCTACGGAATGTTGATGTTACTTACTTTAAATTAAACCCGGAAATACTATGTTTCCGGTGTTATATGCTAAGATGATATGTAAAGAGATTTCATGTATTTATTTCACACCTAGGACTGCAAACAGACTGTCTTTTGTTTTGAAACGTCAAATTGTGACACAAAGTCTTGACATTCAGCCACAGAAAAAAAAAATAACCTTATAACTGATGTCTATACCACCAGGTAAAAGAATACCTCAAACAGATTTAAAAAAAGTTAGGCGCGAATGTTTTTTTTAATGTTTTATGATACTGTACTATTGGTATATTTACATATGAAATAGTATGGTTCGGCGAAATCAGTTTGTTTTATTTCATGGCAAGTTTGAGAAAAGCACTATACAAATCTCGGCGAGAAACAGGGTTACAGGCCGCGTATCCCTATCTGGCCTCAGTTCCTTCGGCCAGATATATCTACTTGGCCTGTAACCCTTCGTTTCCCGTCCTCTATAGTAATGTACTATTACTCTGCCCGTCTTATTTAACCTCCTGCCTACATAATGTCCTACAAAGGACATAAGCCTCTATCAATTTTTAAACTTCGTATGAATTAATCCCTCAATGTCGTAACAGATGTGCTTACCATAGAAAAAAATAACTCTGGTTGTCACGAGACTCGAACCCGCCTCCTCCGAGTAACCGGCTCAGCGTGCTCCCAATTACACCAGACCTTCCGTCGATCACAGCGAATTTTTCCAATGGTATTGCGAATCTAATCACTAGCGACATCAACACTTAATGTTTCGAAGGTACTACAACCTTAAGCTACTCCTAAGACATGTGCATAGCACAATCATCCGCATATTCAAAGGCATTAGACGAATTTCTAATTTGATTTAGCAAATTTTGGCATAATGTTGTCAAGGATAAATATTTATAAGGCGGAAAGGGACAAACATTACTTATCTTGCTAAGTTAGGAGACGATTATGACATTTGATGAGTAAGAGTAGGTACCTACTTATAAATGTGTTAAGTTGATTTTACCAATACATCACGTACTGATACTGAACGGAAATATATATTCTAAAAAACAATTCCGCAAAAATAATAACAAAGAAGTTTTTTATCTCCCTTTTCCGTAAAATAATTATTAAAAAACTTCGTGTCTCCGCTAAAGCGCCAGTCAAGACAGAAAGTTGAGATGAATGATTGCAAAAGTTCCCCAGATGCACTCTCAGGTTCTGTGTGATGAACAATATAAATATATACATAAATCTAAAATAAAATACACACTCTAATTTTGAATTGTGAAAAATGCCTTTCCTGTTCTTCTTTCAAAATTTGGAAAAAAATCAAATACTGAAAAATTTTAATACTTGTCTTGAATTTTGAGCACTCGATCTGTTCTCGTGGTTTTAAGGCCGGTTCACACGTATTAAGTTGTTAAGTAATTAACTAAATTTTAACTTAATTTTAAGTGACTTAAAGCGTGTAAACGATCAATTTAGTAATAAGTTACAAGTTAATATTTAGTGTGCACTTAAGCAAGTAGATTAGAATTCCGTCTATTTTTCAGTTAAGTGGGTAGGCGTGACTTACCACTTGACACGTTTGGACAGTACGATTTAGTTAAATATTAGTAAACTGTATAAGTTTGGCGAAGCGGTTGCGATTATATGTTCGTGAGCTAACCATATTTACTGAAAATGTCAATGTGGTCGGAAGATACTACATTCCGATTTATCGAAGAATTTAATATACTTAATTAAACGGGATTGTTTGTGGAATATAAGGAGCGCCTAATATGGAAATAAGTCAGCTAAGCAACAAGGAATTACCGATATAGTATCGGCCATGGCCATGCCTAGTTTTGGTATCAAGGAAGCCGAATCAAAACCTCGTTTAATACGAATTTAAGTACTGAATTAGTGACTATAACGCGCTGTTGATCGTCCATCTCGGGCCGACTAAAGAGCTTAGCTGTTACGACGTGTAAACGCTTACTTAAAATTAAGTCGCTTAAAATTAAGTTAAAATTTAGTTGACTACTTGACAACTTAATACGTGTGAACCGGGCTTTATTTCTTGATTGACTATCGCGGTAACCTGTGAAACTACTTTTCTACTGTAATTTGAAAAATATAAAAGTGTAGAAATATATGAATTTGCTGCTGTCAAAATATCGATTTTTTAAATTAACACAATCAATAGGTACCAACAGAATTGACAAAATATAAGAAGTATTGGCGTCCAAAAGAAAATAAACAGGAATTTACGTAATATTAGGCAATCAATTTTGCCTTGCAAAAATATATTTGGGAGTATTATTTAATTTTAACTAAATTGTGAGTCGCGCCCTAAGCATTCATTAAATTAGTTAGTTGTTCTACTTTTTCTACAAATATTACACCAGGAAGTCATCCATTTCACTTCCTTGCAATTTCAAGTCTAGCTCTGCTAAAGCCAAAAGTGATCGTGTGTTTTCATTCTTATAAAGTGACTTACTTGCATTTTAGCTTTGAAAGTGTATTCTATATTTGCACACGAATTAGAGACGACGTGGAACCAATATAACATGATCTGCGCAATTTATAATTTGCTTCTCTAAACGTCTCAAAACCTAGCAAGCTGATAACTTGATAAGTATCGCTTGTCCCTTTCAGTCTTATAATAATATTTTACAAGGGAATGGGACAAAGGATACTTATCAGCTTGTTAGCTTAGGAGAAGGTTAATGAATAATAAAGGGGTTGTGTTGCTGAAGCAGAGACGCTTACGCTGGCTGGGGCATGTGCAATGCAACCTTCTCGTTTGCCGCGGCGTGTCATACTTGGTGCCATAGCTGATGCCAAGAGAAACGTTGGTCGGCCAGTGCTACGACATAAAGATATTGTGCCAAGCGAGATATGCACGCCTTCAATTCAACACCCTGATCCACAAATGAGAAGAGCTTCTCGAGGACAGAGACAATGGCCCAAACTGGTATTAGACGGGGGTAAAATCCTTGACGATGCTTGGTTTAAGACACTCGTAAGCGCGCCAAGCGTCATCAGCGCGGCACCGGTTCGCCACAGACCCACTACATCTGTTAGAGTTGTGGTCGTATTTGTCACACCTGTATTGGCCTACACAGCCATGAGAAACGCAGCCTCCCTACCTAACCCTGCTTGTATGGTCTGATATAATAGACTTTCAAGGTCAAATGAATGAATGAATAAATGGGTTAGACTTATCAGAACATTGTTTCTCGCGAAAGGGCCAAACAATACGTAGCGGCTTGCTACGTTAGTCGTTTATGAATAAGGGGGTAACTCGCTAGCGATTGAGGAATTATGACGCATTTACATAAAAGCACTTGCAGGATCATAATATTCATAATAAATATATATGGTTGTCTGTTTGGAAAGTGAAGGCAGTTAGCAGCGAGGCAAGCCCATACATCTCACATGCCTTGACTTTTCGAAGGAACTCTACGCTAGTGTAATGTGCTATTTTGTGACAGATATACTTAGTGCTTAATAATGCTTTAACGAGGACGCTATGAATATTTTATACGGGTCCGCAAAACTGTAACACTTTATTTTTGCTTATTATATCCTGCATATTGTATCATATATCTTCAGAAACTTCCAAAAAAAGACCTATGGGACCTATTCTCAGTTTCCAAACGAGAAGGCACTTACTTTTTGACCATCTTGTATAAATAAACGTGTTACGTGTTCATTTTCCGAACAGTAATTCTGAACGCAGCCAAGAATGTCATTCGTAGCGAACTATCTAGATGGCTCACCCGCTGAATCCTAGCGTCAGAAGCGCTACTGCGAACCACGAACGAAATGTTGCCTCTCTGTCACACTCACGTACGAATTCACAAGTGCGAGAGAGAGGCAACACCTCGTGCGTGGTTCGCGGGCCCCTGGCGTATCGTTCTCGTGGTATCACTTATAAATTTTTTAACAATTTTTTTTTAGTTTACTTGCCATGCCATGCCATCCAAAAAAAATAAACAAGGCAAGTAAACTAAAAAAAAACCTATTTTGCCTGGTGGTTTCTAAAACCACTTATGTTCTCCGTGAAATATCCTTATTTGTCACATAATCTTTGTTTATTTACCTATTCGGCCGCGTAAGTAACCGAAGTTTCGTAACCAGTTACATGAAAATAAAAAAATATCCTCCTAAGTGGTATCCAAGCAATGTTTCTGTTTTATCTCCTAAAAATTAAATAAAATAATCGTTAAGGCACTCGATGCTTTGACAGGTATTATTATATGAAATTAATACTTCTTAATTACTAGCATTGTACATAACATAAGTACAGAGAGCACAACGCGTGACTTACACGCTTCGTTACGCTCAGCACTGATTTAATTAACGCCAACGACTTTTTCAATATTCCTAATTATTTCCGACGGAAGACGAAGACATGCCTTAATTACCTCTTGAGAATTTTGAACAGGCGTTTTGTTATGCAATATAATTGTCTTTATTTAATTATTTAGTACAACACGCGTCGACTTCATTTGGGGCTGTTGCCCAATTCATTTTTATAAAAGAAAACAACTAATTTCAAAAAGTTGGCGATTTCTTCGCACAAGGCATCAGTGTTGCGATACAGCGAGGAAATGACGCCAGCATCCTCGGTACAATGCCACAAGGACCAGTCTTAGATATAGGCTAGGTTAGTTAGATTTAATCTATGTACCTATATAAATTGTACAGTTTTATTTCAAAATTACTATGTACTTACGAGTATGATACTTCTTGATGGGGCTGCTGAGTTCTTAGACATTATAGGTAAAATAATTCAAAATTGACGGAAATCAATGCACAATAAGTAACAAACATAGTTAAAACCTAGTAATACCTGATGATGTTATAAATAAAGAAGTGCTCTTCTGAAGTGCACCAGCCTCAACCCTTAGTTTAAAATATAGTCGTATTATGGTACGTCAGCATGATAACTATTACCGATCGATGAACAGATATAGCGTAAAATCTTATTCCTTCTTATTTTCATGGAAACTTCGGAAGTTGCATCTTTTTATTTCAATTAGCGCCAGTGTAAAGGATAAAGAAGTTCACTGTGTTTCTATAAAAAGCCGAAAGAAAAGGATTTTGCACTACCTACTTCTTTAAGTAAGTGTTGATACAACCGTCAATAGAGTTAACTGATTTACGTGCACTTTATACACATTGTAATAAGGATCACAAATTGCCAATTAAATGTATTGCCGTCTGTACTTTGCCCCTGCCGAAATCGATTTATAATCATAATCATAACTACCGCGCGCTTCAGAACTAATACGGACACTTACGAAGGATTCTTAAGTATCACCCTATAATTACATTACTATTGAAAAAACGTTTCTTCGCGCCTCATTTATCTTAAGAAACAAGGGTTAGGACCTTGACTTTATTACTAGTTAGTCGTTATTTATGGCTTTTTACTCAACTGTGGTAATTTTCTTTATTAGTTAGTTCTACGTTATGGTATTCTGCGTTCTTTGTGGGATGAACACATGGCAGGAATTGCTTGCTTGAGTCGGCAAAGAAATTAGTTTCTGTTCAGCGGAACTAACTCTTACTTATGGTGTGATAAATTTGAAAATTTCTATTAATTTTGACTTTGTATCGTTGTAAATTATAACTTCTTTGGTTTACAACTATTGGTAATTTAAGGGTTTTGCAGACCACAGCCACAAACATCAGCTCCTTGCCTTAGTAGTCACAGTAACAACCTAAGAATAAATATAAATATTTATTATTTTATACCCAAATAAGTGCAACTTAGAATATTGTTTCTGTTTAATATTAGAAAATAATTTGAAAGTCGGTAGTCTGTAATAATACCTAATACCTATGTCCCCCGTGTCCACAAAATGTGTTTTTTTTTATTCAAGTGAAGCAGTTTCGCAATAAAAAAACTGTTTAAAAAAATATAAGCTCTGATTTCTTACATCTGGATACATGCGTATGGGCATTCCTTTTTCAAGTTTAACAAGAAAATGTGTAATTATAGCTCTATACGATTCATCCGGTCAATCCGGTCATTCGTTCATTCAGAGTGAACTAGTTTGCGGCAACTTAGATTACGTTTGATATTTATTTGCATTGAGTGCAAGGAAGCAGCTGGATTTAATTGAGACTAACGTTTAAAAAGACATATGTTGCTATGAAAATACATATTCGTTTATGATGTTATTAATCTCTGTTCATCTATAAATCGTTGTGAAGGCGTTTTTGAACTCCCATATAGATGAAATGATAATTATTACAAAGAGTGTAGTGGAATGAAAAGACCTCTCAACATGAATTTCAACACTCACTTCATATTTAAGTGCTTGAGTGGCGTCAAATCCATAACACTTCAACCAGTTTTTGAACTTGACAGGCTGGTTAAGTTCAAAATGAATGGGACATTACAATTATCTACCATTTATTTTAAATTATAAATTGACACTTGGATATCAATTAACACCATTAACGTCAGCAAGCTTTTAAATATGGTATTGATTAGTAAAAATAATCCATTAAACCATTTCCTCTGTAACATTTTTATCTACTCCGTTAAAAGAACTGGACATTTATGTCGATATCAATTAGAACAGAGAACCATTTATTGATAAAGGACTCGTTAATAGTGATTAGATAAACCATCCTGCTGGGCACCATCTGTTCTCAAGGGGTGTGGATTTTGTTAGTTCTGTTATAGATATAGCCCATAACTAAACTCACAAAAATAAGACTAAAATAGTTTATTAAAATAGATCGTCGTACTTGACACACAAGGTTCATAATGCAATTGTTATTTTAAATACCGGTTTACAGCTGGTTGCAAAACGCATAAACTACAAAAGTTTGTTTTTATAACAGCGCAAAAAAGGTTAAACACAATGGATACGATTGATGTGGGGCACTCGAGTTACAAATACAAATCCCCATTAGTTTGTAGGCTCATGGCTCATATCCCATTGTGATATACTAGAACTAGATATTATAGTCAAGTATCGATAATTTTAATTACGGTACCTAAACGTTTCTACCAATTTTATTCATTAATCAATTTTAGGCAGATGTTTAAAAACAGCACAAAGTCTTTCTGAGCAAAAACATAATTTTTTCTTCTTCTTTCTCTTGACCATTTTCCGCGGCGCGTCGCGTCGGCTCACCTTAATCAATCATAAATAAAGTATAGTATTTAACCAAATAATAATTGTGTATTTATTGCAATAGGTACTCTCCTTTTATCCTGACCTCATTTTAGCGTTCTGTACAGAAAGGCAAAAACGGAATCCTATTAAAAAATTAAGTCTGTCCGTCCGTCTGTCTGCCACCAGACGTATCGCCTGATCTTTCACATGTGGTATTTGGTACCTACTTCTTCATCTACTTGGCCGTAACTACAAAAAATAAGCCCGAAACAACAGAATAAAATAAATATTGAAGGAGAGTAGGTACCAAAAAAGCAATCGCGGTTTTTGGTAATAAGTCCTGTAAGTACGAGTAGGCTTACTTGATAAAACCTTTGCACAAAGCGCTCAGTTATCATGATAATGATAACTTTTCAAAGATAATTCTGCATGAAACCAAAGAAGCCGTATCAGCAAACGTAATTAGTTCCCTCTGAGGCTCCCGAATGGAATAAGAGAAATTCCATGATTTCGTATTTATTAGTACAACTCTTTTGAATGGTTCTTTGATAAGTTATCATTAGCGATTAAAATTTGTACAATGGTTTTGGTAGACACTTAGACAGTATTCAAAGTCAGAGGACAGATTTAAGTTGCCGGTATGTATACATATATTTTAGTTTAGTAAATACATAAACTTGATAGCAAATAAACTACACCTTTAGAATATAGCTGCAAGTAAATCTACTACTAATACCTACTTAAACCTAATTGGATTTCTAATGGTTATTTTGTCCAAAAACCGTCTTAAGGGATTTACCTTGTTTTCTATATTTAAGTACAAAGCAGTGCTTAATATCGCACAAAAATTTCCCAAAGTGCCCAAATTTAAAAAAAAAAGCTTAAATTTGCCTTCGCTTATTTGCAGTTTTTTTCAAAGATCAGAATTAACGACCAATTAAATAAATAAATAAATAAAAAATAAATAAAATTTATTTATTATCGACAAGCAAATAGTACAAGTAGTAAACAATAAAGTGACTTAAATTCTATAACATTTCCTTATGCTTATCTCTAGACTAAGACTAAAACCAGCAACGAATTAACTTAAGTACCCGCACTAGGCGAACCTGTATCGCGGGGACCTTAAACAAGTTAGTTTGTATCTGGATGATATTGCCGGTTGACAAAATATAATAATATGTTTAGTCGGCTACGTCATCTACAACATATTTTACAAAAGAACAATAAAACTAAATTCTAACTAAGATAACTAAAGATTATCTTACTATTAAGATTATATTAGTACTCTCATTCGTTTTATAAAATGATATAAGGTTCATATCATAAGTTCCAACTACCCTTGCGGCAGAACGCGTTACGTCCGCACCCATATTTTATCACCAATAAAAATGTCGTTCATTCAATTTGGACCGTATGAGGACCTGACAATGTGAATGTAGTTGAACAAACTACAGTTTGTTTACCATGCAAGATATGCATGCGAAACATATTGATACTTAATTCCTAACTAAGTATTACCTACATAATTAACGCGTATTAAACGTCATTAACGCTTACTTTCTTTCCGACTCGCTCGCACCAACACCAATACACGGATGGATGGATAGAAAGAAGGTTCGCCTTAATAACGTAGCCAACAAATCTAACCTCACCTAAATATGCACGTTTTCTGTCGTAAACCGGTATCTCTTTGATAGAAAAAAAAACAATCTCATGGGAAAATTAACTTATGGCTAGAATACGGACTTAGGTATCTTGGTATAGGCATACGTGGCAGTTTTTGAGCAAAAAAGTATATTTGGAGGTTGGAAAAATGTTTACAAAATAAGACAACTTTCATTGAAGAGTCTGTATGTGCGAGAACATTTTTATCTTTTACACTTTCTTGCATTGGAGTTACAAGTTTTTGATAGAGTCAGTCAAGTCACAATTTTTGTTTTTACAACTTTTTTTATTATGCGTACTTTTTACCGTGCAGGAATTGTAAAAGTTTTGTACAAGAATATTTTCAAAAAGTACAACTTTTAAAAGTATGTTCTAAAGCAAAGTTCTCATTCTTTAGTTTATTTACCTACTAATGGTGAAACTCTGATATTTAACGATAAAAGAATTTGTAGGTAACTAGGTAGGTACCTAATGTTCTTTTCTTAAGTGACTAGTTGTTAACAGATGGAAAAATGTACGTATAAACATACTGTAACTATTTATGAATACGAATATAGAAGGCAAGTTTGGCCTACTGTAGACCTGTTTCTATTGTGGCCCCAGTGTCGTTTTATTACCAAAATTATGACTCATTTTACGACTTGCACTCGCCATTTTTGGACATTATTTTTATTGCATGACTATGACTTAACGATTTCAGTTTTTTGATGAACGCCAATAACTTTTAGCTTTCAGCGCTTCATTTTTAAGTCCGACATAAAATCACGAAGTCGCTTGATTGGATATTTCAGAATAGTATTGAAGCGATATTGTGTAACTAAAGTATAATAAAATATAAAGTTTATATTAAAATATTTCTCATAATTGTCACTTCTACACAGTCACTTTATACATAATTGTTAAAGTTTTCTGAGCCTTAAAATGCTGATACATCATCACTACATAGTATAAAATAAAGTCACTTTTTCTGTCCCTATGTCCCTTTGTACGCTTAAATCTTTCAAACTACGCAACGGATTTTGATGAGATTTTTTTAATAGGTAGAGTAATTCAAGAGGAAGGTTTATTTGTAGGTATAGTACCCGTGCGAAGCCAGGGCGATCGCTAGTAATCACTAAATCTAAAAATCGACTTCAACCGATTTCTCCAAGCTCCCATCATCAGACCCCGACTTGGCGTCAACGGGACCATCTCGGGGTTATAACCATTCGAATAAAAAAAAATCGGTTTACGATTCTCTGATATATCGGAAAACGTGTAGGTACAATATACAAATAAACCGGTATTTTCTCCATAAAAAAGAACTGTTCTTTTTTCGTTCTTCGGTATATAAATTCTAAGTTAATGGAGGCATTTAAAACTATGTTATTTTAAATTATATAAAATATTGAGTAGTAAGTAGGTATATAAAGCGTATAATACATTAAAAATATTCGGCTATATCAAGGTTTTTGTAAAATAACGGTTCCGGTCCCTGAAATAAACGTTTCAGTCGAATTGAGAACCTCCTCCTTTTTTGAAGTTGGTTAAAAAGTAAATTAAGGAAAACGTAAGCAGAAAACAGAAAAACCATGAAGTTTCGTCAAACTAATCCAAATTAGTGCGGTTATACAGGTTTGTATTTGTAGTACATTATAAACTGTTAAAGTCTATCATCGACGTCCCACCCTGTACTCGCCTTTC
Organism: Thaumatotibia leucotreta; assembly: GCA_025490895.1. Taxonomy (NCBI): domain Eukaryota; kingdom Metazoa; phylum Arthropoda; class Insecta; order Lepidoptera; family Tortricidae; genus Thaumatotibia; species Thaumatotibia leucotreta. The sequence continues at coordinate 82,750 of JALPQI010030548.1, read as the reverse complement.
GATTAGTGTATCTCATTTGCAACTTCCCCAAGTCAATATAAATTTACATATTTATTAGGCTGTCAATCATACGTGCCGGCATGCTCCTTGCGAGATTCAGGGCTGCGAACATCACAAATCGAAAACTTCGAGTGTCTCTGTTACACTCGGGATACCTTCGTTGGAGTGACAGAGGCATACTCTTCGCGGGAAGCCCCTCAGTATCCGTACCATGACTTTGCAAGTATCGGTGACTTTAGGTTTTACTCGATACGTAAAGCAGGCCATCGCGCTCGCTCCAATATGTCAGTGCGAGCGTGATAGAATACATTAGATGGGTATCGAGTATAACATAACCTAACGTATCCTTCACTTTCCAAATCATGGTACGGCTATTGGCCTTTTTTTTTTTTTTGTTGACGCAGGGGAGAATGTATTTACGCATCATCAACACGGGCTGGGGGAGCCCATGATGGTATGTGGGGCTCGCTCCTCCAGGGAGAAGAATACCCACTAAACTCCCCTGCGACGTTGCCCTCTCTTCCGTTATGGGGAGCATCTTGGGATCGTGTACATTCTACCACGATGCTCCCCCGACTGTCCCGGCTAGTATACCGGGAATACCCTCGCGCTTGAGGTGGGTTGGCAACGCTGCAACCCTTCCCTCAGATGTGCAGAGCCTACGATAGTGGGTCCCCCACCCACAGCTCTACTGGGGAAGTTGACGGCTGATGAACAGTGCTCGTCTCCTTCCCCTCCGTCTGCGCCGGAGCGGCGGTGCGACGGCTATTGGCCTAACCTAAGTGACATTTACGTTGTTATCGCTAACGTAATTATCTACGTTAAAATGTAAACAAAAAACAAATTTGTTTGCGACCTATTTCTTCGGTTTGACTTGCCTGCTGGATGGAGATATTTTGTATGGAAGGTTCTTATTTTTTCTTACCTATTTCTACATTGTTAACTTGTGTAAATACATAGGCATAGGTACATGTACGATGTACGATACATGTAGTTTTACAAAATTACCCTTCCAATAATTAAGAAACTAAACTTAGTATGAAATTGAAGAATATAATCTTACTAAATTAAAGGATTAATAATAAAATTGCCTTATTTAATTTATAAGACGCAGAATTTAATAGTCCCGTTTATTTAGCTAAAATTGTTTTTACCAGTAGATTTGATCGAAGTTCAACAAATACAACAATTAGTTACCAATTATTTTGCAGTACTCGACTTTGATCGAAACTACTGATCAATTTCATCTCATGTTTTAAGCAGTTTAATTCAATCGCGATACGAGGTCATTGACCTCAACATACATCTTTTCGACAAATTAACCCAAACTCATCACTAATGGAATTTCAACTTTATATCTACGTGTATAGGAATACATTTCGTAACGGTTCTCCTTACAGTTGAATGGGCAGTTACCCCATTTAATTGCAGCACCCTATGATGTCCTTCATAATGTTTTCATGGTCGGTTGCTTCGATTATGGTAATTTCTATACACATCTTAAATTAACACATCTACACTACTAAACATTGAACGTTGACTAGAACTTTAACTCCAATACGTAAGACCTAAATTCAATTGAAAATCAAATCGATGTTTGATCAAACCCTAAATGCGTAGAATTGCAACAAAGAAATGTAACCATTATTGAATTTAGACGTTTTGAGAAAAGAAAAATATTTTTGCATACTGACCCGTTGTTAGATAAATTAAACATTCGTTGCAGACCGGATATCCGATTTCGTATTAATGCGGATACAAAACATACAAAAGATAAATGAAACCCGCGTCAGGATAATGTGCATCGCGTATGCATGAAAGAAGACTCGTAATGAATTTGTAGATTTTACTTATGTTGAAGAATCAGCCTTTTCGGGTTTCGTAGTCAACTACGAAGTCTAGGAACCCTTGCAGTTTCGCCATATGGCCATGTCTGTTTGTCCGTCCATCAGTCCATCCGCGGATAATCTCAAGGTGGATTTTTACCAAACGAGCGAATGCTCATTCTATCCCCCACACTACGAGAATAAAGGTTGACAAACGAATTGGTTTCAAACAGACTTCAAATATTGACAGGATATGTAGAATCCTTTAAAAAAAACAAAAACTAATAAAACTATTGATTTATATATTGTTACCCAAATTAAATTTGGTATAATAGATTCAACCACGCCTTGATTGAGCACGCTTCTATGGAAATCAATCAATAATCGTGCAAATAACACACGTTGTAAAATTGTACATCCTCTTAAGCCAAAAACCCATCTTTAAGATGGATTTTTGTAAAAATAGCACATTACGACACAAGTGCGAAAAATATGAAATTCGAAACGAGAGGCGATGTTTTAAAACACGACCGAAAGGAGTGTTTTAAATCGAGACGAGTTTCGCATTTCCTTTTTGGCACGTGTCTTGTACGATGTTTTTTAGTACAGATGACCCTCGGAATTAGGTCTAAAAGACCTGAAAATGAGCCACTTCTCGCACTAGTAGCGCCTAAATAAGGCATCGTCTGTAGTGTCTGTACTAAAAAATATATTTAAGTAGCCCCTCTACTGTAGGAGTAATTTGAATAAGTAACACTAAAATATTTTTTTAATTCAAACCAAAAGCTCTCGAACTTGGAGATTAATATACATATTAAATTATTAGGAAGAAACAGTATCAAGTCAAATGTAAAATAGGCTCTAATTTTATCCAAAAGTAATCGTGATAAGATTGAAAATAGAATAATTTTGCAAACAAACATACGTAGCTTTATTTATTCTAACGGTGTGCATTCAAATGAGTTGCAGCTCAAATCAACATTGCATTTATTATGCTGTTTCCAGTTATTCCTTTAAAGTTTATTGTAAAAAGTCGTGTAATCCCCTTCTGGTGCATTGTAATGCAACACTGTACAGCTACGTCACAATGGAAGGGTGAATTTGAATTCCAAATTTGAATGAAGGACCCTCAAAATTAGGAGTAACGGTGGTCAGCGTAATTTGACACTTCACTGTTCATCTATGAAACTAATGCTTTAATTTGTGATTTGGAACGTGTTTTATTCAATGCTGATAGAAAATAGGCACTGGTATTACGCACACGCATAGAATACTTCTATACTTACCTAGATATTTTAATTCTAATACGAATCAGTGTTAGCGCGTCTCCTTAGTGTTTTCTATCTGTATTTGTATTTATGTGTGTGCATAGTTATTTATCTATGTATATATATATATACATATATATATAATTCTATGTAATAGTGTATTCAGTATTGTATCAGTTGTTAATTTATTCATTGTTTATTAGCTTCTCTTGCACCGCTCACAGTTTCTCTGTTTTGCCCGATTGTTGACTGGTAGAGAATGGTTCATAGCCTTTCGTAGGATTTTTATTTTATGCAATAAAGATTAAATAAATAAATAATATCACAAAACGGAATACTTGAATGTCTTGAGTATCTAGAACTCAAAATAATATTATTAAACAACGCTTTGTGCTAATGTTATTTCGAGTTCTAGATGTTTTGAGACAGTTCACATTTCGACAAATTCACTGCATTTTATGTTCGTTTTTATTTTTGAATACTACTCGTACTCGGTACTCTTAACCTCAGATACTCAAAATTTAGAGAAACAACTTTTTAATTCAGACTCTAGCTAACTAAATCTGAAAGCTTTCGCATTAACCCCGAGTGCATTCAACAAGTGGCCTTGAAACTCCCACTGACATCAATTTTTCTGACCCCATTTTAAACCGACGCAGGAAAACCCATTTAAGAGTCAAATGTTAAGCTTAATGCAAATACGGCAAGGAAATACGGAATTGCAGGAGAGCGTTTTGCACGATTTGAAAATAATTTATTCTGTTGTATAGAAAGAGGGTGCTTTAACTTCAGAAGATTATTTTTGTCAGGTAAAAATCTTTCCTTTTCCTTGTGCTTTTAAGTGAAATTGCATACATTCATGGATCTCGCAACAGTTTCCCCGAAATTATAGCAGATAATAATTGGTTTCAAATATACTGTTCCAACATCTATGTTTGTAATTTGTATCACACACACATCATATTATCAGCCTCTTTTAGTCCAATGGCTGAACGTAGGTATCTCCTGGTTAATATAATAACTATGTTTATGTACGCATTTGGAGGTAAATGTCCATAATTGACAAGCTGGGCAAGCGGGTTAGCGATCACAGTAGTGTGTCTACTATGATGCGTTGTAATAAACGAATATTCAATGACACGTTAATCGTTAAGTTGACCCACGGGAAGAGTTAAGATGGTGACAAATGTATTCTTACTGCCGTCACCACGCGGCCAATATTTGTATTGATTATTATAATTAGAATTACCTGCTACTCCTAAACCCACGCTCCGGGTTCTTCTTGATGCAAATCGCGGTACAGCGAGGCAACGCGGCTAGTGTGATGGGCACCTTTGCATCGAAAGGATGGCGGGTCGAGTAACGCGGGGTCGTTTTAGCTATTTTTATGTTTAAGTGTGTTCATGTAATTTTTATGTATTTATGTGTGTGTATATTTATTTAGGTTTAGAATGTAATGTGGATTATTTTATTTCATTAGAGTTTATTACCTACTATTGTATTTATCTATGATATTAAACTGAGCAATTCCATCAACTTACTCAAATCTATATTTTCTGTTATTGAAAAGGTGATTTGTAGTGCCAATCGATAATGATGTTTGACGGGCTTGTTACATTACTCAATTGAGATTTATAAAAGGGTCAGTTACAACAGAGACGATTCTTATATGTCTATTTTATAAAAGTTATAAAACTAATAGGTAATTTAAAAGGAATGTGTCACATTAAAGCCACGGACAAAGCCTTAAAGGAGCCATTATAAAGTCTCTGAATGCTCTTTTCACCTTTTGTCGCAAAGATTGTGAGGAATTTCCAACGGTTCAAAATTAAATTTTAGGGTTTCCTTATTTATCCATTAGTTTCAAATAGAAAAATATGTTTGAAGGAAAGTATAGTTCGTGAAATATAAATTGGTAGCTTTCTACCTACATTATAGTAAAAATAAACATTCAATTTACATTTCTCGAACTATACCTATTTTTATTTTTCAATCTGTTTCGATAGCCATGTATCAGGTGACAATTGACGATGATTTTATATGTTTTAGCATTTACATGCCAACCAAACTGTTACCAATGGCAATCAAAATTAGACTGAGGGAAAGGGAACCATTTTTTAAATTTCGTTCGAATTCGTCCCTCTGTTTTGATGCTTATGCTAGTTATTGAAAACCAATGTTTTTTTTCTTAATGCTATTTTTTTTAGTTTCTTTAGGTTTAGCCGAAAAATAAACTTCCGATATAGCTTTAGACACACACAGCCGAAAAATACACTCTTGATATCGAGAACTAGAATTTCAAAAATCATTCTCCAGATCTGCTCCTATTAAGCATACGAAAAGGCCTTTAAAAAGGGAACTTAAAAAATACGCCAAATGGGTAACAAATTAATGAACGCGATTGTACAAGTGTAAGAACAATCAACGTCTACGTTTTACGCGAAGTGAAATCTTAATCGTATCGATCAATATTCAAACCACAGGATGAATGGTGACAATGGGATTCTTTCACAGGGGATGAAGAAGGTCGTTGCCCCTTGGAGAATAAGGGTACAAGCCCGTTGTTTTCGTATTGTATTCTTTGTTGGTATTGTTATACACTTGTCTTCGCTTCACCTTGCTTTGTGTATTAGACGTTAGAAGATACAGGCTGATTGTGTTCATTTGGGTGTATTTTTTACTTTTATAAATGTAGTAAAGAATCGAAAGTTCCTTCAAATCTGGACGAATTCGATTTTAACGCTAGAGTTTTTCTCATAAATGCCAACGTCGTCTTGATATTTATAATTTTTTAGGAAATATCAGCCTCCTTTTTAATAAACTTTAGTTCATTGATGATTCCCTAAGCAGCATTTACATCTACTTCATTAAGTAACAATTATAACATTGCCATTGAAATGGTTTCTGAGATTAAAATTAGGGATTTGTATGAATCTGAAGGCCTACTGTCAACTACGATGGGCGTGTTACTTCTCTGTCACGCTTGCAGATTAATGCCTATGTGTAAGAGGGAGGCAACACGTCTATGGGAGAAACGCAGAAATCGCGAAAAAAAAACATTTTCCGTTACAAAATGTAGAGATCAATTTGTGTGACAAAGTTTTTATTTTCGCGATTTCGGGGTTGGGTCGGTCCCATAATAAAAGCTGCTCAGTATGTCGTCGGTTGTAATATGAATTAATGAACCCACCAAAATGACGAAATCAGAAATCAGAAATCAGAATTTTTATTTGTCAGAATACAGTTAATTGAGTTAAGTATACCGTTCAACTGCAAATTTCCTGCTCTATCTAATGGTGTATAACTATGAAATATTGATATCCAGAAATTTATTGTAAGTACAAAATATGTCCTTCCTAATGTACTCACCGTATTTTTATAAATGTCAATGCTGTGAATTACACTAAATTACGAAAGCCACTTTTGATGATTTTCATTAAATTATTAACGTATATCCATTTTTTTAATATTTCCTGAACTACAACAGTGGTCGTACTAAGTGTTAAACAGTAACTAAGTGTCAAATAGACCTCTTAAAAATAAAACAAACAAGATAAACATAATTTCAATAGGATAATTAACTTAAAATATACAACATACTCTATAAATGTTAAATTAGTTTTGGGCCCTCCTGAAAAATCGTCATTTGGCGGTTACATTAATTCATGTTACAACTGACCATATACGGTGTGTGCAAGGTTATTAGTGATTCATGATACACCTTGTATAAAAGTTTTCTGTGTTCATCTTAAACACCCTGTTTATCACTTCTGTCCACTCACCTGCATCGAGATTAACTAGAGTAATATAATAAAGAGTTAACTGTGTGAATAACAGCATCCCTTTATTTCCATTGTGGCCTGGGAACTGAGACTGGGTCACTGTGCGATAAACACCCATTGTCCATATTACCCGAGATTCACCCCATGAGAAGAAAATAATAAAGTTTATGTGTTTATGGTTCTATTAAGATTTGGGTAATCTTAAGCGCTTTGTTAAAATATTCATAGTCTAGGAAACAGTGGATGTTGGAATAGAACGATTTAACCAAGTGAAGGGTCCCCGGAAAGAACATGTCTAGTCAATTCAAATTACAGAAGAAAAACCCCCTCACTTTTAACAGAATAAGATGTGAATTTGCCCTGATTTTTTTAAGCACTGGACATGTTTTTTCCGTGGACCCTTCAAGTACCTACTTTAAATTATAAAAAATAGATGTCACATACCAGTTTTCATAACAATTTTTTTTATTTTTGTAATCATAGCGTGAGTTGTTACTTTGTTAATTATTTTGCTAATTGCATAATTGACTGAGATAGAGATGAGACTTTTCTATTGAACTTAGACTGGCATTATAACTGTCCTAAACGTCTCATTCAGCTTTCTACCCTGTAATAAAAGTGAAATCAGATAGCATACCATTAGGTATTTAATTTACCTGTTATTCAGGCCAAGTTACAGATTTACTAGACGTCATACAGTCATACTTCTTCGTCCGTATAAACGATAACTGGGGCTCGTTTCTCGAAAGCTTGTAACTTGTAATACAAGTGGAAGTCTCTTTTTGACACCATAAGTTAGATAAGGACTTCCGCTTGTATTACAAGTTACAAGGTTTTGAGAAATAGGCCACTGGAATACTAAACGAATGAACTGATCGTGTTCAAAAACTTCAAAATAGTACATGACCAAAATAAAACTTCATTGAACCATGTTTTTTTTCATATTTTTTAGATTCACATTTTAAAATTATAGGGGGTAAAATTTTTGAGAGTATTTCCGAAATGTTTATGTTGAGCTATCGTTAATTTTTTTTTCTTTTTTTCCACCAATATTTTTAGCACTTAATTGAACAAAGATTTCATCGATATCTTTTTGAAGTCGTGCGTAATTATTCAACTTAAATAATCCTGCCTACGACACCAATTCGTTTGGTTAGCCCTACCCAGAATAAGTTTCAGGATTTCAATGTCTTTGTAATCAAAGCTTTGTGACCAGTCTTTGTTTTCAAGGCACGTGTAACAAAGAAGTACACTGACTTGAGACGAAATTATGCCTTTGCAGGAAGCACGACTGGTTCTAAGAAAGGTTGAATTCTAAGAAACGGAATTGGAAATTACGGAAAATCGGTCATTCATTCTTAATTAGGTACATGGCTATGTGAAACGCTCACAAACTATTTGGAATTTTTGGGCAGAACGCCCGCACACGACATCGACACGAGTTTCTCGACTTTGTTTCCTTGACATTGCACCCTGTTCGTTCATCATCGTTATTTCAGCCATAAGACGTCCACTACACGTCCCTAACATAATTAGTATGTATAATGAAAAACAACTACGTCAGATGTTGCTATTTACATGGAGCTAGCTGTATGTAGCTGAAACCCACCATGGCAAACTTTCCTTGCGTTGAAATACACATACACAACTAACGTTTATACGGACGAAGTAATATGACGTCTAGTATAACTATAACTTAGGTAAATTCCTAATGGCATGCTATCTGATTTCAATTTTATTACAGGGCAGAAAGCCCGGTCTAAGTTCAATAGAAAAGTCTCATCTGTATTTCAGTCAATTATGCAATTAGCAATATCTATAATCACAAAAATAAAAAAAATGTTATGGTAAACTGGTATGTGACATCTATTTTTTATAATTTACAGTACTTGAAGGGTCCACGGAAAAAACATGTCCAGTGCTTAAAAAAATCAGGGTAAATTGTCCGTACTTCCACTATAAATTGTCCGTACTTCCACTAACACTAAAGCTGCATACCACTCGCTGTCTAACCGTGTTGTGGTGGCTTGGAATAGCTTACCGGACAGTGTAGTCACTGCCCCCTCAGTTAATGCTTTTAAAAACCGACTTGACAAATGGCTTTTGGACAATAAATTGGACTAATAATTTATTCGAGCTCTGTGATGTGAAGTGACTTTTGTGAAATTTACCAACTTGAACTATATATTAACTTTTTTTTTTTTTTGGACACTGTGTGACATAGGCACATCAGCTAAAAGCTGCTCGCCTATAATAAATAATAATAATAATAATAAATTCACACCTTATCCTGTTTAAAGTAAGGTGATTTTTCCTTCTGTAATTTGAATTGACTAAAAATGTTCTTTCCGTGGACCCTTCATATACGCTTTTTGACACGACTCACTAAAGACCGAAGAGGGTTAAATATAAATACGTAAGTAACCGAGCTATACCTACATTTTGCACGGTTGGTAGTAAAACTGCGAAGTTTATGATTTATGAATGAATTAATTTATGAATTTCCTCAACTACACGTGCTTTCACTTTCCAAACAAACTGTATATAATGTACAGTCACCATCAGATATCTGAGCGCGCCTCTATTGTCATGGACGTAAAGGTGGATTTACACCAAACGAGCGAATGCCCATTCTATCCCCCACAACAAAATCAAAGAATTTCGACGAATCATAATCACGTGCACGTTTTGTGTAACGAACGAATTTCGTAGAGTGGGGGATAGAATGAGCATTAGCTCGTTCGGTCTAAATCCACCTGTAGAAGCATGTTAAGATATTTTTGAGCACCGTGGCAGTTTCGATATATCTGATGGTGACTGTAGTATAGGTATCAGCACGAGTTGAGGTGAATGATTACACACACATCCAAATGAAGTACTAATTTTGGGTGAATATCTGAGCATTTCAAACACCTAATCTTGGTGGCATCATTTTTGCCGAAGTTTCTACTCGTTACAATGTGCTCATTTGAAGGAGGCACGGTACCTTATTCAAATGACGAAGTATAACATTGAGACGTTTAGAAACTTCGGCAAAAATGATGCCACCAAAATTAGGCCGTTGAAACGCTTAGATATTCACCCAATTACAAAAATTGTAGTAAATGAACTTGCGTCAAAATATTGAAGCAAATCTTTTGAACAAAGTTTTTGGTCAATCTTACAGTTACAATTGGGTTTGCTGTCAGTAAGAAAAAAGAACACTAATTTCAAATTCCCCGTGTGTTTACATGACATGTTGATGTGTGCGCGGCTTCAACTCTCGTGCCGATACCTATACGGTTACTTAGCTATTGCAGGAAATAATTATTATTAATAACGAGTAGGTATCATAAGTCAGCGTTCGTACCAAGTTTATGCTATAACTATAACTCACTGAAATTTATTATATAGGTAATAACTAAAAGTAGAAAGCGATCTACATGTTTATATACATAATTATAGTGCATATACATACATATTTATATTCTTAAGTAGTTCAGAAAATTAAAGCGTAATAAAGAATTTCATTCAAAAACGACAAAAAACTATTCGCTTCGAACAACGCTTTGTTATTAGCGACAGCGACAATTGCAAAAAGAAATAAACGCTTTCTTGCAGATAAAAACCCTTTTGTGTTCTCAAAGCGTTCAATTACTTGCACAATTATATAATTACTAAGTTAAAATTAAATTGAATTGTATTTAAACAGGGTGCAAATGCAAATAAATCTGGTACCCTAACGGCGAGAGGTAGAAGGTAATAAATAAGTAATATAATAAGCTAATAAATTCGTTCAGTAGTCGTAGTCGTAGAACGAAAGAGTGAGATTGTTCGCTCTGCATTAGCCTGTCTCAGTCCACTGCTGGGCGTAGATCTCTTCTATTATAAATTAATTAATAAATATCTTGGGACGTCTTGCACAAATCGACCTAGTCCCACGGTAAGCTCAATTAAGGCTTGTGATGTGGGTACCAAGGGACGATATACATAATAGATAGACACATATAAATACTTAAATACATAGATAGCCAATGACCAAGGAGTAAATATTCGTGATAAATAAATACAGAAATAATGCCCTCGTTTCGAACCCGGAACCTCCAGCTTTGTAGGCAGGAGGCAGGGTCACTACCAACTAGGCTATGGAGGCTGACAAAAATTCTATTAACTATGCGGATGCATTAGGTTAGGAGGTACATGGATTGGAGATCGCAGTAGTGTGTCTACTATGATGACCAGCATAGCATCATCATAGTAGAAACATCGCCAATATTCATAAACTAATGGTCAGACTTTTAGTCCAACTCCTACGACACCCATAGGAAGAGGTAGGGTGATGACAAGTGCATTCTTACCGGTTGCTGACGTTGCTACACGGCAGCGTCCCTCTTACCAGGGAAGCAGATGGCTATATTTGATTAAGTGGTATGAAAAAGTTGTTATAAAGTTTTGATTGTGATTGTGACATTGTTTTGACGTCATAAGTATCTTACGTTAGAGTTTATCTGATGTGACCCTGGTAAGGTGGAAGTACTAGTACCCGACGCTGTACTAATATTCGTCATCATAGCTTGAGTTGCCATCGATAAGATAAAATCAACTATGAGGGCATTTAAACGACGATAAATGTATGTACCTTTAATGCTTCATGTCCCGACTTTGAAATATTTAGCTTATATCTAAACTATTTGCATAATTACTTACAAAGTTCTCTCCCAAAACACATGACAATGCTTTGTGTAGATTTATAAATGAGCAAAATATCGTGATTCTTATAAATATTCTCTGTCAACATGTTACGTATTGGTACTTCAACCTTATTTATCTTACTCCGCAATCAGTGCATCCACAATTTTTCATACGTATATTAATAGCGCTTGATTTTGCTCATAAACTTTAATATCTAGACTACCTATACTCTCAAATATCTCATCAGACCTATATTGTCATGGCGTTAAGAGTGCATGTTCAGATATTTTTGACCACCGTGGCAGCTTCGATATATCTGAAGGCGTTTGTATACGAAAGCGTGACCATCGATGCAAGCTATTATCAATAAGTTTACCTTACGGCTACGCCATAACTTCAAATTAAGGCGACACAAGCATGGTACTGTCATGGCAATCATAAGCATACGTTATCTTGCACAGAGGGGAATACAATTTCATGAGCTTATTCCAGTTCGATGTGTTAAATTTAATGTCGTTCCGCCGATAAGGAGCAATATTATTAATGTGGGAATAAAATTAAATTATATCATTAGTAAAACAACTTTAAAACTTAACCCTTTATAGGGCACCGGTCTCAAAAACGACCACCCTATAGCACTAGGTATCTTTTTGTATTTTTTTCTTGTACAGGACTTTTCGTACCTACTAAGTACATACTTATTAATGGCGTTGAGGCTTGAACCCACGATTTTTGATTCTTGCCCGTTAAAGGGTTAAAGAAAAAGTGCCTAGGTACCTAACCTGCCTTCTGTCTTGTGGCATGATACTATTATATATGTCAATGTAATTGATACTCCCTTGAATTCGACATTAGTAAAGTAAGCTCAAAATCATTTTTTCCAAATCTAATCGACCAATAAAATTCAAGAGCCGTGAGAGATTGAAGCGATTACTGATCTAATCCGCAATCAAGTCAAGTATCAACTTGACTGTATAAATTTATTCCATTTAAAATACAATTTCGTATTCAAAAACTTCAACTGCAAATTAAATCAGCCTTTCCAAAATGACAAATGGCCGATGCAATATTTGGTCAAGCGGGTCAGACTTGGTGGCGCTCTCATCGGAAAGATAAATCGTAAACAGGATTTATAAAAAAATAAACTAGTTACTGAGATAACAATTGAATTGGTGAGATGACCGCGAATCGCGAAAACCGGTCAGAGAATTTCTAAGCAGCTACCAAGCTTGAGAACAATGTTAATGTGTCAATTTAATAACCTGTATAGCTCGTTTTTCTTATGTTTTTAATTCTCTTTCATTTCAGGTAAGATCCAGTGAATTCCCAGGGCATTTGAAGACTCAGACATCAGACCTATCATTATGGGCAAGTATCGTAGTATAATCATTAGAGATTTTCCAACTGAAATTCCCCTAAACGGTCATTTGAACAATTATTTCATTGTATGGTTCAAATCGTTAGAAGTTCCATAATGTAGTTAATTATAGGTCAAACTGGACTGTAGAACCATGACCCTTTTTCCCCTCAAAATAAAAAGTTTCAAGTATATTTAAGCTTCATTCGCTCTTAATGCTTTTTTCTTCTGAGCGATAATTTTATGGATAAGTAAGGCCTTTTGTAAAGAAACGGACTAAGTTGTTTAAGTAATATAATACAGAGGACTTCGCCCTTTCTCCAAAGGGAAAGAAACTACGTGTTTTGAAAGTATTTTCTTTTGTGTTAATACGTGCGTAGAATATTTTTGGCCTGTGACAAATTGTTTTATATTGTTGACATTTATTTGACTTTTATGGTCATGTCACTTGGGACTTCATTGGGCAATCAAATCAAAAGTACCTACCTAAAATCTATTTATTGTAATAAACAACGGGAGAAATATGTTCACTGATCAGATGATGTACCTAATGGTGGCTGAAGTCGTGTGTTATGTAGTGTGTAAGGAAGTTATTCCTTATTAGTATAGTATTTATTAACTAACAAAATTGCCGGTATTACTTACAGTTTTCAGTGTCATCTGACCTTTGATTATAATTCCACTGAGAAGGTTGTCTATCGGTTTGTCAATTTAAGTTTCTTCCTAATTGCAGAAGTGTTTTACATAATTGACGTCTGAGCTGACATTGAAGCCGTCAATACCTAATTGTTGCCGTTTTATCAGAATTTGGAAAGAATGAATTCAGAACCATCGTTACTTCGAATAAGTAAATATTGAAAACTAGAGGTCCGTTTGAAGTGTTCATTGGCAGTCTTCCGGAGCAGTGACTATTCACAACATTTCAGGTAAAAGACCAAATACGTTTGATCTCAAATCACATTTATTCGGGATGAATCTGAAGGTCAAATTATAAAAGGCTTGGTCCCAGAATACATTGTTTTGCGAAGGTGTTGGTGCGAGGATTGAATCCGGAATCGGCACGTCGCTGCATGTCTGATGACGTCTGAGTCAGAGATGCGTACGCGCATAGCAATGTTCAGATTGTGCACTTGTGCAGAAATTTTATCTATTATTATTGCTAATATTGCACTGGTATAGTAGCAGTAGGCCAGAGAACGCCATATTTTGTATATACCGTATTATTAGATTAATCTTTCTTTTTCCATAGTTTAAGCTTCAATCAGTGTCACAAGTCACAAGTGACAACCCAAAAGTCCTCTCACACGGAAAAACATTTCATCGTAACAGAAATAACTGAAGCTGCCTATCGAAATTTCAATCATAGTCAAAGCAAGAAATCTTGTCTGTAAGAAAATAATACATGTACGCGATTAAGTTTCGATTCCTGTTTAACCTGCCAAAATATGTAGTAGTAACCACAACTTATTTGCATTATTAACATTTATTAAAATGCTAAACGTTTGCAACGTTTACATTCAATAAAAGGAACCCGTTTATAAAATATACACAGATTTCACTGTCTCAATATAATAAAACACCTTACGCTACGATGATTCTAGTCACTTGTGACTTTATTGTTTTGAGCGTACGAATACGAAATGTAGCAGTAAGGCATCAAAACGGGATTGCAAATCTTATAAATGTTATATTCACAATGCTTTTGTAAGTTGGACTTTTAAAACCACTATAATCGCAATTTCGAGATTAGAACAGTGCATCGCCAAAATCATAGTTCAGTACCTACTAATTTAATCATTAATACCTATAGTTACATACAGTCTGGACAATATTCCCGAGGAAGTTTAGATTTTGGATGTTAGCGGCAGATTTCGTGTCTCGATTCTCGATGGTAAAGGCGGCACGGTGGAACGACTTTAACGCTTTTCGACATTAGTCTAAATTCCTATAGAATTCCAGAGACAAAGAAATTCCTGTGTCTGTTCGGAAAGAAATAAATGACAGCAAAAACGGAAACGAAAATTATGATGTTACATGGCAACTAATTATAGATAGACTGACGAAACATCGATAGAAAAGAAAATAAAGCTGATAATATAATTATGTTATTGTAACAAACTACAATTACGTACAAAATAACAGTTTAAAAGTACTGCTAAACTAAACCTAGGTAAAAACGAAAATATAACTAAAATAAAATAAAAACTAAAATATATCTAAAACAGGCCCCTGCGGCATGGTACCCAGGACGCTGGCAGCATTTTCTCGCTGGACTGGCAAGCTAATGCGTTGAGCGAAGAAAATAATACATTATTAGCTCTACAGCATTATGCAACAAATCGTTGTTGTCAGTTAAACAGAACAGATTCATCTGATTATTTCATTTCTTCCTACATTTACAACCAAATTACTGATTTGTCTAAATCGAACTTGCCAGTATTAGTCCCTATAAGAATATCAACCCGCCACTCCTAAAACACAGGTGTCGTACTAGCATAGTGACCCCGTTGTATCACCGCGGGACGTCGCCACCCCTAGCGATCGCCGATAATCACGCCATCTCGGGCCCAATTAGGAGGCTGGCTGATCTTGATAAGACTAGGGCTGCCATCGATGTAATAAATACGATGTTGCGTTGGCTTTTGTTCGGCGAGGTGTAAGTAATAAGGTGTGATGGCGTAATAACGGTTGTTTTAGATTTTAAGGGGCACGGCATTGGATCGCGTATTGTACCCGTTTTAGTCTCACCGTTGAATTAAAATTGATTGATATTTGCGTCATAATCACATTTCAAAAGGTGCTAACAAGGACTTCCTGTTTTGATACCTATGGAAATGGGAGTATTTGATGCAACGCGAGCTTAATCAAAAATTCGATATGAGGAATTACTTTGAATAAAGAATCACCATGGGAAATTGATAATTCTGTCTATGTATTTACAATAATATTTCCATTTTTACTTGTATGTAAATACGCATGCTGACTATGTCAACCTACTGCCATATTTCAGAGCGCAGTTGGTACATTATTAAAACATTTGAAAACATCCTAAAATTCCTATAAATAAATTAGGGTAATTAAACACAACGTCAAAAGTACACGCTGCGCCATTTAACCTAAAGCACATTTCATGGACGAACGACGATTCTTCAGCATTAGGCCAAGAATACCGCCGTAATTTATGCTTCTACGTTCAAGGCGAAATTGTCTTAAAAACTCCACGGCAAAGACGCCGCTATAGTTCTGCAGGTAAAGGTCAAAATGTGATGGCAGAAAGGCGTAAAATCAGTAGAAGTGATAGCGGGTGGTGTACGGTGATGCATTTGTTTCGTTCGGAGTGATAAGGGGCATTAGTATGCGTCGCGAAACAGAGTGGGGAGGCGTGTAGTGCTCAGGTAACCTGGGGCGTCAATTTGATAGCTAATGCCGAGAGTTGTTCCCGGTCGCAGGAATCCAAAAGATGTCCTCAATTTTTACCTTAAAAAAGGAGGAGGTTCTCAATTCGACTGAATTTTTTTGTTGTTGTATTATGTTTACCCGATTTCTCCGAGAATCGTGAACCGATTTAATTTTTTTTTTGTAATCGAACGTGTATTAACCCCGAAATGGTCCCGTTGGCACCAAGCTGGGGTCTGATGATGGGATCTTGGAGAAATCGAGGGATCTCTTCAAATGTTTAGGTACCTACATGTATGGCGCTTTTTGTAATTTTAATTAATTTACAAGCATTTGCATTCAGAAAGTAGGATTAGATGATATATGATAGGCACGCCATTCTAAAGGAAACCACTGATGGAAACAAATCGGGGATCTTGGAGAAATCGGTTGAAGTCGGTTTTTTAAATTTTAAATTTGGTGATTATTCTGATCGTGTACAGTCAACCAATTGGAACTTTAGGAACTGTGTCAAAGTGACGTTATAAATCAGATTGTTAGAGATGTTGACATGGTTGTAGAGATTCGATCGTTACACGAAACGTGATTCGTTGATTTCGTAGAGTGGGGGATAGAACAGCGAATGCTCGTTTGGTCTGAATGCACCTTAACGACCGGGCCGAATGGAGGAAAAGAGAGCTTTGGCCCAGCAGTGGGACACGAAACAAGGCTAATAAAAAAAGCCATCTTATATAGCTTGTCCTGTCCAACATTTTTACTTTTACTGAACAAAATTAAAAAGCAACGCGTGCAACAAAGCTGCGGAAAATCATGCATCGACAATAATTAATTATCTGGGTACTGTTTCGATGGCACTTCATGCAGTATTGGCGTCAGGACTCCACATTGAAGTACCATCGAAATATGTGAACCTCGGGTTATACATACATCAGCCTTGTTTTGACGTGTTCATGTTTAAATGTGCCCAAATAGGAAGTGATATGAAGTATGTTAATAATCAATTTGCGTATTTTTTAGGGTTCCGTAGCCAAAATGGCAAAAACGGAACCCTTATAGATTCGTCATGTCCGTCTGTCCGTCTGTCCGTCTGTCACAGCCGATTTACTCGGAAACTATAAATGCTACAGTAACGAAATTTGGTAATGATATGTGTTATATGAACCGCTACAGGATTATGATACTAAATTGTAAAAAAAACCATTGGGGTGGGGGCCCTCCATACATGTAACTGAGGGATAGAAAAAAAAAATTAGTTGTATATAAGCGTGTGGGGTATTAATAGAAAGGTCTTTGAAAATGATATGAAGGTTTATAAATCTCATGTTTATTTAAGCAAATCGTTTTCGAGATATCAGCTCTCAAAGTCTGAAAAATGTGTCCCCCCCCTCTATTTTTTAAACTACGCGATATAAAATTCTAAAAAAAATATATGTTATGCACATTAATAAACTCTATCAACGATTTTTGGTTTGATTAAATTATCTTCTATAGTTTTTGAGGTAGGTTGATTTAACTGTATTTTTTTATAATAAATCGATAATGGTACGGAACCCTTCGCGCGCGAGTCCGACTCGCACTTGGCCGGTTTTTTGTTATTAAGAACGTTGATATTTATAAGTAGTAAAAAACAACCTAAATAATATTATTCGTATTCATATTCATTTCTTTAAAAAAATAAAAATTTTACTTGTCAAAAATAATAAAATAAAATTAGGATGTCAATTAATTAATTTACAGTTTACATTTCAATAATCAATTCAACATATTATTCATATTTAAAAATAAAATAATTGTATACTCGTAATTCCCGCATAAAAGTTGTCATGTTTTCGTTTCAAGCAAGTCTGTTGTCTACCAAATACTTATTAAACTTTATGTTGTTCCCCGTATATCCGCGTTACTTAGTAATCCTTCAGGAAACATCATACAATTTCAAGTTCATTGTAGCTTGTTCTATAAATATGAGACTATATTCAAATGAGATCTCGAATGTATGAAATGAAGTCGTATATCATTGCATGACGGACCTGCGAATACTTTCGATGCTATTGATCTCTTCGCACGAATGCAGTCCAATACTCACTGATGCCATTAAACCTATTGGAGATCCTTGGAATGATGTTTTATTTTTTTCCTCTGTAAGAAAAATCTTTATTATCTATTGAATTGGTATATAAAATTTAAGTACCAGTGCAGTCTTTGTGTCTATTAGCTATGTGTGACCACGGGACAAACGTAAGGGCAATATTATTATTACGCGATTTAGTCCCGTTTATCGTTAAAATACAAGTAACTTTATATTTTTATGTATTTGGTACAAGGCGGGCAAAAAATAAGTCAATTTCCGTTGCATGTTAGGTTTTGGGACTCAGAATAGATAGAAGATTTTTGGCAGTTTCAGAAGGGTCGATTTTTTTTATATATAGTCCTCCTAGCCGTGACCGACGACGGCGACCCCTACAACTTCCTCTGATGAGCACGTATATGGCTCGCGAAACCGAATTTTGTTCAAATATCCGGTCAAGCTGTGCACAATGGAGCTGGCCCTGACTATTGAATGTGTAAGCGTAGGAGGGCTTAGGTCGGGTTTTCCGGAGATGACGCTTTTGGTCCAAGTGTTCCAGGCGAGCCTCTTCAAATGAGGCTACACCTTCTCTGACTCTTTTGCGCCATTCCGGTCTCATAGACGCTAATTCCTCCCAGCGCTCTGACGAAATGTCTGCGGCTTTAAGGTAGTCGACTTTTTTATACGAAGCTACTGGGTGTTAGGTACTGCTTATGACTACTTAGAACGACTGCTTCAGAAACTTGAACTTGTTTCTGAAAGAATCTACTAAGGAACTTATTCTGCTTCCCAAAACCTCACTGACAGCGGGAATGCACTTACTTTTGACCGTCTATCAGCTATATATGTGTAGTACTCACAATACATACGATTGACCTTGATGGCTTCAACAATTTGAGCTTTCCGTAGGACTATAAACGATTTGTGTAAGAATTAATATCCTATGATATTAGGAGGACTTGATAATAATGACATTTTAAAGATGATTTTATTTTTTTTCTGAATATCTGCTTCTTCCAAGGATTTAAAGAAATTCTGTATAATACTAATCTCTAGTTCCATTGATATAAAAAATAATACCTACGATAGGTTAAGCGCAAGGGAGGGCCCAAATGGCCCAATGTCGTTCTTAATTCTTTGGCAATCTGACTGAGTTCAATTTAAACACACGAATAGTTTATTTAAAGCAGAAACCTTGTACACGACGTTGGATTCACAATTATCCATTTTTCTTAAGCTTGCGTGAGCTAATTATGAGTCGGATTTACAATTCAGACAAGAGTCATCATTTCGGAATAACGATGTTGTTTACTTTATACCTACGAGTAATGCGTTAATGCCTCATTGTACGTTAAATTAATTTAGCAAAGTTCAGAGACAAAGTTTTAATCAAATTTTAGGTTCATAATTATTGTTCGGGATTATTTGATATCATTTTGCGAGCTCGGGCCTTTTCAGCCTTTACGGCAGGTAGAAATTTATATGAGATTCTAACTGAAGTTTAGTACTAACTCGAAGTATTACAATTATTATGATTATGTCCCAAAAGTTTTACTGTTGGTTTTCAACATAATTAGGTATATTTGTCTTGTCCCTTGGGGACATATGAGGTTTGGATTTTGGACATGAATTATTCGGATGAACTCTTAGTTGATAAATTATTTGATTGTATTTTGACGTCAATTTATTGTGTCCAAATTGTCCAAGAAAATTTAATAGGCTACTTGACTCATATCAGATTTAGTGCAAAAAATTATTATTTTCTGTAGTATTTATTGAAAAGATCAATATTTTTCGATTACGGTGTATTAAAAGTGTTTGATGGGTACATATTTTTTATTGAAAAATTAATTTTATTTTTTTTAATTTCGTACTCTGAAAACGGTGTCGGCCATGATGTGACGTCATAGGATCTTAAACTAACTTCATGTCGAATCTTATACGAGTGAAATTCGCCATGGACATGTAGGCATGTAGGTTTGCTGTGACGTTGACATAACATAAGTGACATGTCAAATGTTTGTTTTCGGTTTGAGTGACGTCACACCACAGATAATCTAACCATTAACATGGCTAGTATCGTTTTTCGCGCGGTAACCAAAGTTTAAATTTTAAGTTATAATTTTGCGGTTTTCTAGGTCACGAAAAAATATATTTATATTTTTTTTCCGTTAATCAGATATTGATTAATAATATAAGACAAACTTTAAAAATGGGTCAAGTAGCCTATTGTGTTCGTTCCTGATTTTTCTAATCCATCTGAAACATTAAAAAACCGGGATTCAGTACCATTATCAAAAACTATAAGAGATAATGTAGTGAAACGAAAAATCGATGAAAGAGTTTATTAATATGCATGATATATTATTTTTTTTTACAATTTTATTCTGCGTAATTTAAAAATAGAGGGGGACACAATTTTTCCCATAAAACGCGACTGGGACTGTCCACTACTGGGTCCATTATTCATTTGTCCCACAAAACGGTTTACACAGTTTGACTGTGGGATCAGAGTCTATTCGCTTGTAAGTAGCTAAAGAATAAACTTCGGAGGCCCATATTCACTTTGGATCATTGAGCTAAAATTGTAAGTAGTTTTAAATCAGGTTTAACAGTGTTAGTACTGTTTTTTATAGGAATAAAATGTTTATGAAACAAGTAATTTTAGCTTTCATACATTCTTTACCGATTGTTTGGTAAGCATAATAGTTCAGATAGTTAGACAATGTAGGCATGTGCGTAATCAGTGAAGCGGTATTATGGGGCCACACGCCACACCCGGACGCTTCATACGTGCCAGGATCTATAGGAACGGAAAAGGGATGGCAAATTAGTACCCAGGGTGCCTCCGGGGCCAGTACTTATTGATGTCCGCGTCCGGATTGCGGTTTATACTTTAGTTAGGTTAGTGGTATTAATGGTATTGCATAATATAAACTTGGTGGTAGACTTTACTTAGTTGGTGCCTAATCTCGTTATTTCAGCAACTGACTCTTTTTTGTTTTCAAAGGTAGCCGTACCAGGGTCGCGTTTTATAAAGTTACAATTTATAATTTCGCTGTTTGCCTCTCTCTCGCACGCACATATTGGCTAGAAAGAGAGGCAAACAGTAGAATTGTAAATTGTAACTTTATAAAACGCGACCCAGGAGTTGACAATAGTAATGTTTGTTTACGTTAGCGTTTACTCGACTACTTTACGTATCGAGTAGACATTACTTGCTAACTCTTGATACAGACTTTACTTGAAAATAATCTATTCAAAACTTTCATAAAGTATTCTACTATACTGTGTAAGTGTGTACCTATACTACCTATAAGGTAATTTGAAGTGAAAGTTCTACTGTACCAGTAGGTAGGTACCGTCAAGTACAATATAGGGTTGCCACTGTTACCAGATTTTGTATTTATAGGTATACATAGGTAATTAGGTAGGTATCGTAGGTATGTCAGCATAAAGGATAAAAAATAAAGTACACCTAGAAAAAAAACAGTATCTGGAGGGTAATAGGAGATTACTGGCTACTTAAGTTTAGTTTACCTAGGTATGTAATGTAAATGTATCTACCTACTACATACTTACTTAGGTACCTAATTACGCATTTCGTGTATTCTAATTATGTAGGTAGGTACGTAGGTCGTTCATCTTAATTTGATATTTGTGATTCAACAACCAAGTTTCATTTAGTTTCGACTAGAATATAGAAGTTCAATGACCCCGACCTGTCAATACAGTCACAATTATTTACAAAGCATCGGCTGCATTTGATTCAATAATCATTATCGCATTCAAATGAATTCATTATGCGACCCCTTGTCAGTTTTTGATTTGGACGCGCGTTGCATCTTTGGGACGCGAGCGCAACCGGCAGGACGCGGATCGACCAATCAGGGCCTTAGTAAACCCCGAACCGCCGTCGAGTGCGCACGTCAGTCGCGATGTTCAAACGTCGCACGCGCGGCTTCCGAATTTGAATATTTTGAATCTCGAATCGATTTGTGACAATGTGAATGCTTGTGGAATTGTTGTTTATCATCTCTGTATGGTGATAACGGATTTTTGATAAATGACGTTTGTGTTGCATCTATAAACTTGAGTTATTTGGATTTTACTATCATGGTGATTGTTGGCGTTTTTAACAGGTATTTATTGTTTATGGTTTTTTGTTTGTTTTTGTTGTATCTTATCTGCATGTGACTAAAGTTTTAGCATTCGCCTAATGTTGTTAGTGAGGACGCAAAAATGCAATAGGTAGATAGTATAGGTTTTTAAAACTCGACGTTATTTTCGAATTAATCAAACGTTTTAGCTTATGTATGTAGCCAATGTAAGTACCAAGTCGGCAAAAGATTTTAAATATAAATAATAATGATTCAGACTGGTAGCTAAAGTACAATAACAAAAACTTCGACATACCTATTATTCTTATAAGACACTAGGGTAAAACGCCCTATTATTGACCGCCGCAGTGTCAATTTTACAGAATACAGTAGGTTAGTTATTGTAATGTAATCAACGTTATCGTTTTAGTTTCAAATCTCAAACATACAGTGTGTTAATCTAATACGGGCGATAAATTAAACCTGGCATGGATGTAATCATGGATTACGAGCTTTTTTAAGTTACACTAAATTATGACCCCGCAGATTTTTTTTTAAGATTTTCGATTTCGGAGCAGCAATGTATACCTACTACCTACCATTTATTGATATTGATATGGCAGTTATGTCATCTGCTTTTGAAATTAGCTGTCAACAAGCGTTTAACTTGAGTGTTGTTCTACATTGCGCGACGAATTATTTTGTATGGACGAATAATTTGGTTGCTCTAATTTTAAGTTAAGTTATCTAAATGTCCTTATTATGTCCTAAACTAACACCCGTATTAGACTTACACCTTGTATAATAAACAATCCGGAAACCACAATTTTTTTTTTACTACGTGTTAATAGTAATGTGTTATTGGTGTACGTATCAAATCATTATTACTATTTTTCTAGTTTATTATCTACAGTACCTAAATTTACGCACCATTGGCAAAAAATGGTGTCTTCAAACAAAAATTGACTTATTTACAAGAAAAGCCATACCTTGGATTCTACGTTATCGTATTCCTAATTAATTAATTAGGTATTTGTATTAATGTGAAATTATGCAGTATATATATATTTTTTTTTTTATACCACGTCGGTGGCAAACAAGCATACGGCCCGCCTGATGGAAAGCAGTCACCGTAGCCTATGGGCGCTTGCAACCCCAGGGGTGTCACATGCGCGTTGCCGACCCAATAAGAACGATGACCCAATGAGATAATTATTGCATTTTCAAGCTAAACAATGTTTGTCTTGATACTCTGTTGGCAATATTACCTACGTAAGTTTACTGTAACTACTGTAAGTGGGTGCTGAGCAAACCGTGAGGTTCAAGTATTACTTTAAAATTTTTTTACAGTTTTGCTCAGACAAAGCAAAACAATTATAAATTTGTGTTGTCGCTCGATTTTCAGAACTAAACAAAGTACCTGTTTGTTCTCTATTGTTCTACTCATCATCACGAGCTCTTTAGATTCTAATAGGAGAAAAAATATGTCCCATAATTTTCATACAGTTTTCATTCCTTCCACTAGTTCCATTACGCTACTGCCTTTCAACATCTATGAAAAAACGGTGTTGTAATGGAAAAAACATTTTGGGACATGTATTTTCTCCTATAAGAATCGAAAGAGCTCGTGAATCTCGTGATCCTGAGCAGAGCAAAACCCAAACTTGTCCGAATTAAATAACAAGGTGATTTCAAAAACGGTTTGTGAAAACACCCACCTACTTTATTATTACGTTTCGACGGTTAATGTAAATTTAATTGGCAATTTTTCTTTTGTGTTGGGCAGCTATAGCTTGACTAAGTACTAAGTACGATGTCCGTGAAGTTAACCGCCCCAAACTTTTTGCCCGCAAATAACATATCTATATCGTTAGTTCATCGTTGGTTCACGTTAGTTCAGTATATGAAATCGTTAGGACCCGATTCCAACATACGTTTTTTTAAAAAACAAAATGGGGGGGGCCAGCTTCACGCTGCCCCCCCAAAACGTATTTTATGAATTTCATTGACTGCAATCGATAGATATTCGTTAGTTCATCTCAATTCGGTACATAATATCGTTAGGACCCGATTAGAAGTACAGTTTTTTTTTAATCAAAGTGGGGCGGTCAACTTCACGCTACCTCCCCAAAATGGATTTTATAGTTATGATTACAATCGATAGATATTCGTTAGTTCATCTCAATTCGGTACATAATATCGTTAGGACCCGATTAGAAGTATTTTTTTTTTTTAATCAAAGTGGGGCGGTCAACTTCACGCTACCTCCCCAAAATGGATTTTATAGTTATTAACAATTACAATCGATAGATATTCGTTAGTTCATCTCAATTCGGTACATAATATCGTTAGGACCCGATTAGAAGTATAGTTTTTTTTAAATCAAAGTGGAGTGGAGAAATTCTTCACTCTACCGCACCATAACGGAATTTTCAAATTAAAATTACAGTAATCGGTAGGTATTTGTTAGTTCTAACTACTTCGCTAAGACATATCGTAAGGACCCGTCTAATTCGGCCAGAAAAAAATAAATTAAATCCACAACTTACGAGCAACGAACGCTTTAGGTATTCAGGTTAAGTCCCATTATTCGCACCCGTTTGAGATCCTAACGATTCTAATGGCTATACTTATATCTAAGGATCATATTGGATAGATTGACATTTATTATTTGCGGGCAAACTCACAGACTTGTCCACAATTCCTTGTTATTTTTTTCTGTAGAAGCCTATAGGAAGGCTGTTTTCACACACGTCCTGCTGGCAAACTATTAACTTTGTCAGCAAATAGTATACCTACATCGTTAGTGCATCATGATTATACGTAAGTAAAATATTTTAAAGCGTTGAAATCCGAATAAAACTTTTTTTTAACAAAATTGAGGCGGTCAACTTCACGTAAATCTTTCTGCCAAAACTATCAACTTTGCCCGCAAATAACATACCCGAATCGTTAGTTCACCATTTGTGTGCGTTAGTTCAGTATATTAAATCGTTAGGACCCGATTCCAACATACGTTTTTTTAAAAAACAAAATGGGGGGGGCCAGCTTCACGCTACCTCCCCAAAATGGATTTTATAGTTTTTAACGGTTACAATCGATAGATATTCGTTAGTTCATCTCAATTCGGTACATAATATCGTTAGGACCCGATTAGAAGTATAGTTTTTTTAAATCAAAGTGGAGTGGAGAAATTCTTCACTCTACCGCACCATAACGGAATTTCCAAATTAAAATTACAGTAATCGGTAGGTATTCGTTAGTTTTAACTACTTCGCTAAGACATATCGTAAGGACCCGTCTAATTCGGCCAGAAAAAAATTAATTAAATCCACAACTTACGAGCAACGAACGCTTTAGGTATTCAGGTTGAGTCCCATTATTCGCACCTGTTTGAGATCCTAACGATTCTAATGGCTATACTTATATCTAAGGATCATATTGGATAGATTGACATTTATTATTTGCGGGCAAACTCACAGACTTGTCCACAATTCCTTGTTATTTTTTTCTGTAGAAGCCTATAGGAAGGCTGTTTTCACACACGTCCTGCTGGCAAACTATTAACTTTGTCAGCAAATAGTATACCTACATCGTTAGTGCATCATGATTATACGTAAGTAAAATATTTTAAAGCGTTGGAATCCGAATTAAACTTTTTTTTAACAAAATGGAGGCGGTCAACTTCACGTAAATCTTTCTGCCAAAACTATCAACTTTGCCCGCAAATAACATACCCGAATCGTTAGTTCACCATTTGTGTGCGTTAGTTCAGTATATTAAATCGTTAGGACCCGATTCCAACATACGTTTTTTTAAAAAACAAAATGGGGGGGGCCAGCTTCACGCTGCCCCCCCAAAACGTATTTAATGAATTTCATTGACTGCAATCGATAGATATTCGTTAGTTCATCCCAACTCGGTACATTATATCGTTAGGACCCGATTAGAAGTATTTTTTTTTTAATCAAAGTGGGGCGGTCAACTTCACGCTACCTCCCCAAAATGGATTTTATAGTTTTTAACGATTACAATCGATAGATATTCGTTAGTTCATCTCAATTCGGTACATAATATCGTTAGGACCCGATTAGAAGTTTTTTTTTTTAATCAAAGTGGGGCGGTCAACTTCACGCTACCTCCCCAAAATGGATTTTATAGTTTTTAACAATTACAATCGATAGATATTCGTTAGTTCATCTCAATTCGGTACATAATATCGTTAGGACCCGATTAGAAGTATAGTTTTTTTTAAATCAAAGTGTAGTGGAGAAATTCTTCACTCTACCGCACCATAACGGAATTTTCAAATTAAAATTACAGTAATCGGTAGGTATTTGTTAGTTCTAACTACTTCGCTAAGACATATCGTAAGGACCCGTCTAATTCGGCCAGAAAAAAATAAATTAAATCCACAACTTACGAGCAACGAACGCTTTAGGTATTCAGGTTAAGTCCCATTATTCGCACCCGTTTGAGATCCTAACGATTCTAATGGCTATACTTATATGTAAGGATCATATTGGATAGATTGACATTTATTATTTGCGGGCAAACTCACAGACTTGTCCACAATTCCTTGTTATTTTTTTCTGTAGAAGCCTATAGGAAGGCTGTTTTCACACACGTCCTGCTGGCAAACTATTAACTTTGTCAGCAAATAGTATACCTACATCGTTAGTGCATCATGATTATACGTAAGTAAAATATTTTAAAGCGTTGGAATGCGAATAAAACTTTTTTTTAACAAAATGGAGGCGGTCAACTTCACGTAAATCTTTCTGCCAAAACTATCAACTTTGCCCGCAAATAACATACCCGAATCGTTAGTTCACTATTTGTGTGCGTTAGATCAGTATATTAAATCGTTAGGACCCGATTCCAACATACGTTTTTTTTTAAACAAAATGGGGGGGAGGCCAGCTTCACGCTGCCCCCCCAAAACCTATTTTATGATTTTCATTGACTGCAATCGATTGATATTCGTTAGTTCATCTCAATTCGGTACATAATATCGTTAGGACCCGATTAGAAGTACAGTTTTTTTTTAATCAAAGTGGGGCGGTCAACTTCACGCTACCTCCCCAAAATGGATTTTATAGTTTTTAACGATTACAATCGATAGATATTCGTTAGTTCATCTCCATTCGGTACATAATATCGTTAGGACCCGATTAGAAGTATTTTTTTTTTTTAATCAAAGTGGGGCGGTCAACTTCACGCTACCTCCCCAAAATGGATTTTATAGTTTTTAACAATTACAATCGATAGATATTCGTTAGTTCATCTCAATTCGGTACATAATATCGTTAGGACCCGATTAGAAGTATAGTTTTTTTTAAATCAAAGTGGAGTGGAGAAATTCTTCACTCTACCGCACCATAACGGAATTTTCAAATTAAAATTACAGTAATCGGTAGGTATTTGTTAGTTCTAACTACTTCGCTAAGACATATCGTAAGGACCCGTCTAATTCGGCCAGAAAAAAATAAATTAAATCCACAACTTACGAGCAACGAACGCTTTAGGTATTCAGGTTAAGTCCCATTATTCGCACCCGTTTGAGATCCTAACGATTCTAATGGCTATACTTATATCTAAGGATCATATTGGATAGATTGACATTTATTATTTGCGGGCAAACTCACAGACTTGTCCACAATTCCTTGTTATTTTTTTCTGTAGAAGCCTATAGGAAGGCTGTTTTCACACACGTCCTGCTGGCAAACTATTAACTTTGTCAGCAAATAGTATACCTACATCGTTAGTGCATCATGATTATACGTAAGTAAAATATTTTAAAGCGTTGAAATCCGAATAAAACTTTTTTTTAACAAAATGGAGGCGGTCAACTTCACGTAAATCTTTCTGCCAAAACTATCAACTTTGCCCGCAAATAACATACCCGAATCGTTAGTTCACCATTTGTGTGCGTTAGTTCAGTATATTAAATCGTTAGGACCCGATTCCAACATACGTTTTTTTAAAAAACAAAATGGGGGGGGGGGGGGCAGCTTCACGCTACCTCCCCAAAATGGATTTTATAGTTTTTAACGATTACAATCGATAGATATTCGTTAGTTCATCTCAATTCGGTACATAATATCGTTAGGACCCGATTAGAAGTATAGTTTTTTTAAATCAAAGTGGAGTGGAGAAATTCTTCACTCTACCGCACCATAACGGAATTTTCAAATTAAAATTACAGTAATCGGTAGGTATTCGTTAGTTCTAACTACTTCGCTAAGACATATCGTAAGGACCCGTCTAATTCGGCCAGAAAAAAATAAATTAAATCCACAACTTACGAGCAACGAACGCTTTAGGTATTCAGGTTAAGTCCCATTATTCGCACCCGTTTGAGATCCTAACGATTCTAATGGCTATACTTATATCTAAGGATCATATTGGATAGATTGACATTTATTATTTGCGGGCAAACTCACAGACTTGTCCACAATTCCTTGTTATTTTTTTCTGTAGAAGCCTATAGGAAGGCTGTTTTCACACACGTCCTGCTGGCAAACTATTAACTTTGTCAGCAAATAGTATACCTACATCGTTAGTGCATCATGATTATACGTAAGTAAAATATTTTAAAGCGTTGGAATCCGAATAAAACTTTTTTTTAACAAAATGGAGGCGGTCAACTTCACGTAAATCTTTCTGCCAAAACTATTAACTTTGCCCGCAAATAACATACCCGAATCGTTAGTTCACCATTTGTGTGCGTTAGTTCAGTATATTAAATCGTTAGGACCCGATTCCAATATACGTTTTTTTAAAAAACAAAATGGGGGGGGCCAGCTTCACGCTGCCCCCCCAAAACGTATTTTATGAATTTCATTGACTGCAATCGATAGATATTCGTTAGTTCATCCCAACTCGGTACATTATATAGTTAGGACCCGATTAGAAGTATTTTTTTTTAATCAAAGTGGGGCGGTCAACTTCATCACTCTACCGCCCCATAACGGAATTTATAAATTTTTATTACAGCAATCGGTAGGTATTCGTTAGTTCTAAGTACTTGGCTAAGACATATCGTAAGGACCCGTCTAAGTCGGACAGAAAAAATAAATAAAACCACAACTAACGAACACTTTAGGTATTCAGGTTAAGTCCCATTGTTCGCACCCGTTTGAGATCCTAACGATTCTAATGCCTATACTAATGACTAAGGAACATATTGAATTGATTGACATCTATTATACGCGGACAAACTTACAGACTTGTCCATATTTCATCGTTATTTTTGCCTATAGGAAGGCTGTTGTCACGAACGTCGTGCTGGCAAACTATTAATTAACTTTGCCAGCAAATAGTATACCTACATCGTTTGTTCGTCATGACTATACGTTAGTAAAATATTTTAAAGCGTTGGAATCCGAATGAAACACTTTTTTTTGTTAACAAAATGGAGGCGGTCAACATTACGTAAATCTTTCTGCCCAAACTATCAACTTTGCCCGCAAATAACATACTCGAATAGTTACTTTACCATTTGTGTGCGTTAGTTCAGTATATTAAATCGTTAGGACCCGATTCCAACATACGTTTTTTTTTAAAACAAAATGGGGGGGGGCTATACTTACTACATATTGTGTTCTAATGACAGGTATCATTTTTAGCTTCATTATAATGATTAATGATGCGGTAAGGACGATGCGGACAGCTCACGGCCGATCTTTGTGGAACTCTCTGGGGGAGGCCTATGTCCAGCAATGGACGTCAACTGGCTGATGATGAAGGACGGTGGCGTCAATCGAAGACACAATGCGGCACAATAAAATCTACAGAAGCATTCAAGAAGGCATGGTTGCTATTGGTGCTTATCTACTCTGTTAACTAGGTAGATACATACCTTCTGTGATCAGGATAATATTATGTATATCTTTGTTATGTAGTACGTAAACGCAACGCGGCACGATTTATTGCTTGGTTTCAAGAGGTCCTGCCAGATCAAGACCAACAAGTCCCAGACTAGGTTTGACTATGGAGTAACAAGAGGCCGTCCAGCTGGCAGAGGCATAGCACAGGTTGTCGAAACAGTACCTATCAATCTCTTACTAGGCCACGCTCTTTGGGGCTACTTAAATATAAGAAGAAATGCAATTTTGTTAGTGACTTATGTCTAATTTATACATTTTTAAAATTTTAGAATGACACAAGTACAGACAGCAACAATAATTAAAATTACTAGGTTTCCTGAACAATAAGTACAGATACAGAACATTGATTTTTGTTGACTGTAGTATGGATGTCTATTGTGCATAATTTAATTAAAAATCTAGGCGTTATTTATTCAAAATAACGTTTAAAAGTTTTGCCTCAACAGTCAAAAGTTAACAATATCAAAATGCAGACTATGTACTCAAATCTAATCAGTTGTTTTTAATTTCAAAATTTGAAGCCAGAATCTGTACAACTGCAAGCTGAAAAAGCCGTTGTAGAGATTCGATAGAGGGAAGAGCTGCACAATATCCTGATGGAAAATCCAGTGTGGGAGCATGAGAATGTCATGGACAGAGTCAATCATTCAACGATTAGTAAAGAATTCTTCACTGAATTGGAAATTCGAACTGTACCAAGCCTTTATATTAAGGTGCGGTTAACTAAAAGAGCATTCGCTGTTCTAACCTCCCACTCTACGAAATTCGATCGGTACACAAAACGTGATTGGTTGATTTCGTAGAACGGGCGCTAGAACAGCGAATGCTCTTTTGGTTTAAACGCACCTTTATGTTACTTTGTACGGACTTAGTTAAATCTCTGGCGAGTAGTGAAACTGTAGAGGCTCGAGCGATAAGACTGGCAACTAGGAAAAAAAACCTGAACCGCCCTTTTACACCTAGGCTCAAAATCTGTGAGTACTGTGCATGTTATCAGGCTATTAAAATCTTTAATAATCTACCCACAGAACTCAAAGCTGTTTCCAACCCTTTCACGTTTAAAACTAAATTAAGAACTATATTTTTTTTCAGTAGAGGAATTTTTCCAAAGAAGTAATAAATTTTTATAATTTGGTTATTTTCAACTGACATACAATTAATCTTGAATTATATACCTAAATGATCTTATTATTGTTTTTTATGTACTATTTTTGATTTATATGGGATGACATGTTATTTTTATTATTATTCTCTTTATTTAATTTAATTTTGGTTTTTTTGACATGTCCCAACAATAATTAATTATTTTTAATTTATATTATAAGCATGTTATTAGTCATAAGGTTTTCTAACACAATGTTTTATTGTTATAGAAATAAATAAATATGAATAATATGAATATTATTGTCATAGTTTTATTTGATGAATTGTGATATTTTTTGACTGTCAATATATTTTTATTTCTTGCAAATTTCTAATTGCTTATTTAATTTTTAGGAGTCGACCAACTGAAGTGATCATTGACCAGCCTGCTTAGCACATGATTGGCGCGACAGTATCTCGCCGCGAGATAGACAGACTTTTTTGTTAATATAGCTAGTAAAGGACGGGAGATCTATCTCGCAGCGACATACTGTCGCCCCAATCATGTGCTAAGCCTACATACTTTCTCTTCTGCCAAAAGCATTTGCCTGGCAGTCATACTGTATTACTGGTTATTATGTCCTCTGGTTAGTCAAATATACAGGGTGTTAACGGGGTCGTGATCCAAACTGTGAAAAACGTGTTAAGATGATCCTTCTGAACAAAGTTTCCCAAGGGACCCATTAGAAAAATCGTACTTTTTTTTTAATTAATTGAGTTCAAGTTCATTAATATGTATACAATTATCCATACTAATCCCTTGAGAATGTGTTTACATCATTATGAAACAATACTGGAAATCATTAACACTTCCGCATCGGTCGGTATGAAAACCGTAAATTTTTTTTCGCGATTTTCATATTTGTTCCATGGGAAACCTTGTTCAGAAAGACCATCTTAACACGTTTTTCACAGTTTGGATCACGACCCCGTTAACACCCTGTATAGTGCTATAAGTACCATTCCTACTAACAACTGCACAGTTGGTATGCCTGTAAGCCTCTTAAGAACACTTTTTTGGTTGCTGTTAAATTTACAGTCACGGAAATGAATTCTCGAAAGTACGGCCACGACGCTCAAAAATAGAATGCCATGACAATTGAGGCCTGCTCACGCTCAGATATTTGTGAGCATGAGCACCATGGCATTTATTTAGGTATGTAATCTGTACGCACGACACCGACAGCTGTGTAATAGTTACTTGTTATTCAAGGGAGGAAAGTGGTTGTTTAATCATTGTGCCAATATTGAGATCCGAGCTAGCGAGAGATTCCATAGTTTAAAAATGGAATCTCGAGCGTTGCGAGGGTTTCAACTTCAAGGCACGATAATTAAACAAACTTTGCTCCCATGTGTTGTCACAACATTTTTCCCCACACTAAAGCGAGGAAGCAGCTACGAACGTGTAAAAAAAACAATCAAAGCAACAAAATCAGTCTTTATTAAATAACTTAGAGTAGTTCTAGTACTACCTTTAATAACAAAATATTTTTTTTGTATTTAACTACAGCAACTTGTATAAATTGCAATATATTAAACTTTTTTTTTGTTTAGTTTAAATTTGGTAAATGACTAGATCTATGTGACTAGATTTTTTTTATAATTACAGTAAAACCTACCTACATTAATTAAATTGTCAAAATTTCCATGATATTTAAGTATAAAATCTGTATCCGGCAGCTAAAACATCAATCATTTTAAAAAATGTGTGAGGTAAACTTAAATTGCCTACTTTTTGGTAAGATATTACATAGGAAACTTTCCTTACAAAACTGTACATTCGAGTATTTTTTATAAGTTGGCAACATTGATGTCAGTGGCCTGCGCTTCATATAGACAGAAAGACACTGTCTACACTGCTTGGGATACTCTTATCTACCCGTTTTAATTCCATATTATATAAAATGATAAAAGTGCACAATCATTTAATCAATAAATAATTTTTAAGTATAAAATAGCTCCATCTATCGATTCTATCGGTAAATCGTCACATTCACTGACACGCGCGAATCGATGTGCGAACATCAACGCGGAACTAGCGCCGCTACCGGCTTTTGACGGCTAAGACAGAAAACATTACAGTAGTGGTGGTGTGTATTGTGTATGTACAAAAAATAATATAAACAATGCTCTCTAAAAGCTTTCTTTTAACAAAAAAAAAGAAATTGTTGAAAAGGGCCGGGCTACGCCGGATCTGCAGTTAGTGAGAAACAAAATTTTTGGTAAGTTAGGTACTTGCTTTTTAGGGTTGATGAATTTTTATTGCCACTAAGTATAACAACAAATACTGAAAAAAGGAATAAAATAAATATTTTACGGGCCTCCTATACAATTAACGTGATTTTTTTTCCAATTTTATAGATAATTTTACGAAAACGATTCCGACTCGCACTTGACCTTTTTTTGTCGA
Source organism: Thaumatotibia leucotreta (assembly GCA_025490895.1). Taxonomy (NCBI): domain Eukaryota; kingdom Metazoa; phylum Arthropoda; class Insecta; order Lepidoptera; family Tortricidae; genus Thaumatotibia; species Thaumatotibia leucotreta. The sequence goes on along the minus strand of JALPQI010030548.1, from coordinate 48,840 downwards.
CCCCCTGCAGCCCTGTCTCAAAACTGTGTGCACGCCACTGATTGACGTACAAGACGTCAGTGTTAGCGGGTTGCGTTCTGAATGTAAAAGTATACTACCTATCTGGTTTTTGTCCAATATGATAAGATTTTGTGATAAGGTTTTATGACATAATTTTGTTTGTCCGAGACGCTTAGGACATAACAGACTTGGCATAATCTTAATGAGGCAGAAACATCACTTGGCGTAAATAACAATATTTCGAACATTATTTTGCCCGAAACTATCTTGGCATATTATTATTTACGCAGTGTTATTAGACAGAAATTAGATTTGCATATTTTTTTGGCATATAGCCACATGTTCGAAACTTATTTTACATACATTTTTCGTCAGGCAGAATTTATTGTGAGGGTGAAAATTTCTGCGAGCGAGCGAAGCGAGCGAACAAAACCTTCCGGGGCAGATGAGACTCGGATAGGTTAGGTTATTTTTTTTAAGCAACCTAGAAAGTACTCAGCTCAGTAACACAGTAACGTGCAGAATATGACTACTACCTCGATTATATTGAGAGGTTGTAATTATTCCTTCTCTGTTATGCTAAAACAAACTATGCCGATACTTTTTATGCACATCCAAATTATGCCTCATCATAAATAGGAGCATCGAAATTATGCTCATATAATATTCGAACAACTCGAAATCTGCCACAACGAAATATGCTAAAGTTGAGTATGCCACAACAGTTTCTGCACAAAGCCCATTATGACATTTATGACTACGTACTTACCTAGTTTATGTCATATATAATTATTTATAAAAGAATTATGCCACAACAGGGTGAACCGAAAATTTTATAACCAAGAATTTTTTTATCAACATGAGACTGATTAGTTATTATAACTATAGTTGCCGACTTCTAAAGGTGCATTTAGACCAAACGAGCATTCGCTCATTCTATCCCCCACTCTACGAAATCAACGAATTTCGACGAATCACGTTTTGTGTATCGAACTTCGTAGAGTGGGGGATAGAATGGGCGAATGTTCGTTTGGTATAAATGCACCTTAACAATGAACTTTTGACAGTTTTGAAATGAGCCTAACTATAATATTATTAATCCTTATTAATAATAATATGATTCATATGTAACGTCATACATGTATATATAGTAGTAGTAGTTAGGCTCATTTCAAAACTGTCAAAAGTTCATTCTTTGAAATCGGCTATTATATGTATTACGAGCTAATATTATTCTTAGGATATCGCCATAGTTATTCCTGAAACGTCGAACATCATCTGTTCCACCATCTTTTGGAAGATCTCCTAAAAAAAAAATCAAATGATTTAAGGACATGGATTTAGAATATGGATATGGATTTGACAACGTAATAATAATAGCAAGAACGAAAGGGATGGTCTTATGAAACTTTTTACTAGTGGAAGTGAAAAGGAACGATAATCGTCCGTCCTTATCACTGTGCCATTATTTTTTGTGTGTGTGTGCATTAGATGCTAAGGCTAAGTGCCACACACACAAGTATCTTAAGTGTAAGTATCATAGTAGTAAGTGACTATGTCTATCCCTCTTAGTGGCACACTATGTGCGGCCCCTCGTTTAAGGATATAAGGATCAACAAGTCTGAGGCCCGCGAACTTCGAAAATCTATAATACGATTTTTCGCGGGCCTCAGACTTATGAAAGTTTAAATCTGTCTCTGTGACTGTGTCACTCCAGCAGCCCTACTGCGAAAAACGAAGTTGACAATTTTGTAGAATTGTACGAGTAGGTTTGAAAAGTTTTGTGGTATAGGGGCCTGCACCATCCAAAAAATGCCTTTTAATTATTTGCTGTATGAAGGCCCCGTACACGTTGGCGCAATATAGCAAAATATTACAATGTAAAGGACACAACTGCTGTCTAATTTACAAATAAAATTGGGAGAGTAAAATTTCATTTAAAGATTAGTGCGTTTATTTTTTAATATACCTACGTCTCTGCAATTTTTGAATTGCTTATACGCTGGCCAACCAGCCTATCAATAGAAAAAGGCGGCAAATTCATAAATGTATGCGCGAAGAGATGCTTGCCCCTCGAAAATTTAAATTTGATGCCTTTTTTCCACTATCATGATTGTTGCACCTAGTATAGATATACAGGCATCATTATCTTTTGCGGTGTCGAGCTATCTATACAGTAATAGTACATTACTATAAACACTGGAGTGCTGAGCGGTCGACTCCCGCCCGGCCGATTTAAAAAGTCCCCGAGTGCCGAGCGATCGACTCCCGGCCGATCTGAAAAATCCCCAAGTGCCGAGCGGCCGGCTCCCGGCCGATTCGTTATTGCGTATTTGGCGCGAAATTTTAAAGTTTGTGCGCACACTTAAGTTGCGTTATTTCTAAAAACATATGTTTTTTAACGGAATTAATAGCCTATTTCATACTTATTATAACGCTGTGCGATTTTTATATAAGCTTCATACATTAACACACAATAATCGTTTGTAACTCCCGCCAATGAGGGTTTTTGATACTTTTTCTGCCGCTATGGGGAGGTGAGATGGCAGCACTGAGCCGACCGTTTAACGAACTGTCAAAATAAATACGCGCATTTAATTTTCAACATATTTATAGGTTTATTTATTCTGAAAACCATTACTTTAGGCATATTGTTACCTAAAATAAATAAATAAAATAGTTCCAAGTCAATTCTCATGAAATTAACAAAGTTAAAGTAATTATTTTTAATACCAGTGACTTTGCGCGCCTGTTTTATAGCTCCGTCTTCAGTTCGATGACCGTGTAATAGTCGTAATCCATTACAAAATCAATTCTCTTCCAAATAAAATAGAATTTCAATATTTTAGGCACAGGTGCCTATGAATAGTATGAATCTGACAGGTTGTCGAGACCAGGTGCGCACGAAGCGCCGCCTGGTGGCAGAAAAAATATCGAAAACCCTCATTTTTCGTTGACCACCCGTCGGACCCCCCTGGCACTTGACTATTTTCGCGCAAAATGGCGCCGCCACCTGACAGCTTTTTGACGTAACGGTCCTGCCACCCGAAGGTATAATGCTTTTCTCGAACATGCAATGAAATAAAACAAAAATGTAAATAATTTAATAAAAATGTTCGTATGCTGTCAAGTATTCGGTCTTAAGCCGGGTTTCCGCTTAAGTGTTCTGAGCGAGCATTCACTTGTTCGTGGGCTGACGAACGAACATTTTGCTATGTGAAATCCTGTTTTTATCTGTTCAAGAACGAACGAGTGCTCGCTCAGAACACTAAGTGAGAACGTGGCTTTAAGGTGCGTTCCAACTAAAAGAGCATTCGCTGTTCTAACCTCCCACTCTACGAAATTCGATTGGTACACAAAACGCGATTGGTTGATTTCGTAGAACGGGCGCTAGAACAGCGAATGCTCTTCTGGTTTAAACGCACCTTTAGATGTAGGCGGTAACAGGTTTCGAATCGCTTGTTGTGCTTCTGCTCGCAGGCCTACTACCGTGAAAATTGAAAATCGTAAATTTCGAGATTTTTTCTCTATCACTCAAACGAAGTCGTCATTAGAGTGAGAGAGACAAATCTCGAAATTAACGAATTTCGTATATCGCGGTAGGGCCGCAGCTCCGGTGGTGTACAATCAAGCATTTTGTCGTTGCTGTTGTCGGAACTCATTGTTCAATGTCAACACAATTAACAACACCACTAAATTCTAATGAAAACGTACGGTTTACAAAAATAAAATATTATATTAAATTTTATTCTAGTTATTTTTACTAATTAACTATACATATATATATAAGGTATTTCTAATGTATTTTTACTATTAAAAAGCGGTATTACACTGCGCGAGTTATGGGGCGGTAGAGTGATGAAGGTGAGCGCCCAACTTTGATTTGAAAAAACTATACTTCTAATCGGGTCCTAACGATATTATGTACCGAATTGAGATGAACTAACGAACATCCATCGATTGTAATCGTTAAAAACTATAAAATCCATTTTGGGGAGGTAGCGTGAAGCTGGCCTCCCCCATTTTGTTTTTTAAAAAAACGTATGTTGGAATCGGGTCCTAACGATTTAATATACTGAACTAACGCACACAAATGGTGAACTAACGATTCGGGTATGTTATTTGCGGGCAAAGTTGATAGTTTTGGCAGAAAGATTTACGTGAAGTTGACCGCCTCCATTTTGTTAAAAAAAAGTTTTATTCGGATTCCAACGCTTTAAAATATTTTACTTACGTATAATCATGATGCACTAACGATGTAGGTATACTATTTGCTGACAAAGTTAATAGTTTGCCAGCAGGACGTGTGTGAAAACAGCCTTCCTATAGGCTTCTACAGAAAAAAATAACAAGGAATTGTGGACAAGTCTGTGAGTTTGCCCGCAAATAATAAATGTCAATCTATCCAATATGATCCTTAGATATAAGTATAGCCATTAGAATCGTTAGGATCTCAAACAGGTGCGAATAATGGGACTCAACCTGAATACCTAAAGCGTTCGTTGCTCGTAAGTTGTGGATTTAATTAATTTTTTTCTGGCCGAATTAGACGGGTCCTTACGATATGTCTTAGCGAAGTAGTTAGAACTAACGAATACCTACCGATTACTGTAATTTTAATTTGAAAATTCCGTTATGGTGCGGTAGAGTGAAGAATTTCTCCACTCCACTTTGATTTAAAAAAACTATACTTCTAATCGGGTCCTAACGATATTATGTACCGAATTGAGATGAACTAACGAATATCTATCGATTGTAACCGTTAAAAACTATAAAATCCATTTTGGGGAGGTAGCGTGAAGCTGGCCCCCCCCATTTTGTTTTTTAAAAAAACGTATGTTGGAATCGGGTCCTAACGATTTAATATACTGAACTAACGCACACAAATGGTGAACTAACGATTCGGGTATGTTATTTGCGGGCAAAGTTGATAGTTTTGGCAGAAAGATTTACGTGAAGTTGACCGCCTCCATTTTGTTAAAAAAAAGTTTTATTCGGATTTCAACGCTTTAAAATATTTTACTTACGTATAATCATGATGCACTAACGATGTAGGTATACTATTTGCTGACAAAGTTAATAGTTTGCCAGCAGGACGTGTGTGAAAACAGCCTTCCTATAGGCTTCTACAGAAAAAAATAACAAGGAATTGTGGACAAGTCTGTGAGTTTGCCCGCAAATAATAAATGTCAATCTATCCAATATGATCCTTAGATATAAGTATAGCCATTAGAATCGTTAGGATCTCAAACGGGTGCGAATAATGGGACTTAACCTGAATACCTAAAGCGTTCGTTGCTCGTAAGTTGTGGATTTAATTTATTTTTTTCTGGCCGAATTAGACGGGTCCTTACGATATGTCTTAGCGAAGTAGTTAGAACTAACAAATACCTACCGATTACTGTAATTTTAATTTGAAAATTCCGTTATGGTGCGGTAGAGTGAAGAATTTCTCCACTCCACTTTGATTTAAAAAAAACTATACTTCTAATCGGGTCCTAACGATATTATGTACCGAATTGAGATGAACTAACGAATATCTATCGATTGTAATTGTTAAAAACTATAAAATCCATTTTGGGGAGGTAGCGTGAAGTTGACCGCCCCACTTTGATAAAAAAAAAAATACTTCTAATCGGGTCCTAACGATATTATGTACCGAATTGAGATGAACTAACGAATATCTATCGATTGTAATCGTTAAAAACTATAAAATCCATTTTGGGGAGGTAGCGTGAAGTTGACCGCCCCACTTTGATTAAAAAAAAATACTTCTAATCGGGTCCTAACGATATAATGTACCGAGTTGGGATGAACTAACGAATATCTATCGATTGCAGTCAATGAAATTCATAAAATACGTTTTGGGGGGGCAGCGTGAAGCTGGCCCCCCCCATTTTGTTTTTTAAAAAAACGTATGTTGGAATCGGGTCCTAACGATTTAATATACTGAACTAACGCACACAAATGGTGAACTAACGATTCGGGTATGTTATTTGCGGGCAAAGTTGATAGTTTTGGCAGAAAGATTTACGTGAAGTTGACCGCCTCCATTTTGTTAAAAAAAAGTTTTATTCGGATTCCAACGCTTTAAAATATTTTACTTACGTATAATCATGATGCACTAACGATGTAGGTATACTATTTGCTGACAAAGTTAATAGTTTGCCAGCAGGACGTGTGTGAAAACAGCCTTCCTATAGGCTTCTACAGAAAAAAATAACAAGGAATTGTGGACAAGTCTGTGAGTTTGCCCGCAAATAATAAATGTCAATCTATCCAATATGATCCTTAGATATAAGTATAGCCATTAGAATCGTTAGGATCTCAAACAGGTGCGAATAATGGGACTCAACCTGAATACCTAAAGCGTTCGTTGCTCGTAAGTTGTGGATTTAATTATTTTTTTTCTGGCCGAATTAGACGGGTCCTTACGATATGTCTTAGCGAAGTAGTTAGAACTAACGAATACCTACCGATTACTGTAATTTTAATTTGAATATTCCGTTATGGTGCGGTAGAGTGAAGAATTTCTCCACTCCACTTTGATTTAAAAAAACTATACTTCTAATCGGGTCCTAACGATATAATGTACCGAATTGAGATGAACTAACGAATATCTATCGATTGTAACCGTTAAAAACTATAAAATCCATTTTGGGGAGGTAGCGTGAAGCTGGCCCCCCCCATTTTGTTTTTTAAAAAAACGTATGTTGGAATCGGGTCCTAACGATTTAATATACTGAACTAACGCACACAAATGGTGAACTAACGATTCGGGTATGTTATTTGCGGGCAAAGTTGATAGTTTTGGCAGAAAGATTTACGTGAAGTTGACCGCCTCCATTTTGTTAAAAAAAAGTTTTATTCGGATTTCAACGCTTTAAAATATTTTACTTACGTATAATCATGATGCACTAACGATGTAGGTATACTATTTGCTGACAAAGTTAATAGTTTGCCAGCAGGACGTGTGTGAAAACAGCCTTCCTATAGGCTTCTACAGAAAAAAATAACAAGGAATTGTGGACAAGTCTGTGAGTTTGCCCGCAAATAATAAATGTCAATCTATCCAATATGATCCTTAGATATAAGTATAGCCATTAGAATCGTTAGGATCTCAAACGGGTGCGAATAATGGGACTTAACCTGAATACCTAAAGCGTTCGTTGCTCGTAAGTTGTGGATTTAATTTATTTTTTTCTGGCCGAATTAGACGGGTCCTTACGATATGTCTTAGCGAAGTAGTTAGAACTAACAAATACCTACCGATTACTGTAATTTTAATTTGAAAATTCCGTTATGGTGCGGTAGAGTGAAGAATTTCTCCACTCCACTTTGATTAAAAAAAAACTATACTTCTAATCGGGTCCTAACGATATTATGTACCGAATTGAGATGAACTAACGAATATCTATCGATTGTAATTGTTAAAAACTATAAAATCCATTTTGGGGAGGTAGCGTGAAGTTGACCGCCCCACTTTGATTAAAAAAAAAAAATACTTCTAATCGGGTCCTAACGATATTATGTACCGAATTGAGATGAACTAACGAATATATATCGATTGTAATCGTTAAAAACTATAAAATCCATTTTGGGGAGGTAGCGTGAAGTTGACCGCCCCACTTTGATTAAAAAAAAACTGTACTTCTAATCGGGTCCTAACGATATTATGTACCGAATTGAGATGAACTAACGAATATCTATCGATTGCAGTCAATGAAATTCATAAAATACGTTTTGGGGGGGCAGCGTGAAGCTGGCCCCCCCCATTTTGTTTTTTAAAAAAACGTATGTTGGAATCGGGTCCTAACGATTTCATATACTGAACTAACGTGAACCAACGATGAACTAACGATATAGATATGTTATTTGCGGGCAAAAAGTTTGGGGCGGTCAACTTCACGGACATAATTTACATATGTACAGCCGTAAATGTCATATTGACACATTTCAACAGGTACTCAATTGCCCACTAGGCAATATTGTAATATTATGGGCAATTCCCATACGCAAGTTATGCACCAGTACCTTTGATAGATACTTTCCTATTTGTAAATCATAATAGCTGACCAGAAATCAAGTTCTTTTTCCTGGATAGAATCCTCAGGTGTAGTGTCGAATACGCTATTATACAAGGATAAGGATTGTATAAGGATTATCTAATAAGATAATAATGCATTCTGTACCAGCCCATCGGTGTAATCGTTCCGTCTGATCAGTCCCTGTGGATAACTATGTAATGTGTTACGATTTTGCCCACATAATAGATCGACTTTGCATCCTTATAAAAACCTAAGTCTGGAACCTGCCTCAAAACGAGTCAGACAGTAAAACAATAAATGAAAGCATACCTACGTATATAGATCTATTCGTGGTGTAAGTTTGATTAAGGCTTTTGTTGCGGGTATTAAGCGATAATAAATAAATTATAATCGATATTATGTATAGTTACTTGCATAATACAAAGACAATAACCATGACAAAATGAATGATAAATTCACAGATGCATTTACCTACGTTTTATTTATGTGTAAAGGCGTAAAGTTAAATAATTAACCATAAAACATTCCTCTTTCCACACCTGCAGTTTTTTGCGTTAAAAAATGTGAGCGTTCTAAATTAATTATTTTGGATCCGCCTAATTAGACATTTTTCTTAATTGCTTACCATGTGACACTTTAACGAGGATTGAGTTATTTTAATTCTCAGCTGACGGCTTTCTCTTAATGGAGAAATATTATGATTATAAAGTATATACTTATACATAAATACATACCTAGTACATACCTAATTTAATATGTTATCATCGTGTGATATAAATGCTATTTTCGTATTTATATACCTACAACCGACATTAATAAATAACGTTAGGTCTATGTAGGTCTTAGTAAATCACTCTCTGTTTAAAAAATAACATCGTACCTACAACAGCAAATGTATGTCCATTTTGCCAATCCAAGACCCATCCAAGTCAAATTAAATTACCAATGATAGTAAAGTAATCGATACTCAGAAAGACCTTAACCCTTTCTTCCCGGTTCCCATGACTAATCATAATCAACGACTTCCTACCCACCAATTTGACACGGTAGCTCAGTAACCAACATTTCATACCACCTGTCAATACGTTCGTGACGAGCACCCATCACTTTCTTCCGCTTAGCAATCGGTATATCGCCGTCATACTTTACCGCGCACACTGTTTTGTTTTTTCTGTCCCTTTTTCATCCGTAAACTCTTCCTCTTTGGAGTAATTTAGAAATGAATAAATCATTATCAGCGTGATTTAATGGTAATTACGGTGTAGTTACATTAGTATTAGGGTTGTTATTTGCTTGATATCGTTTTGTTTCCGATTACGCACGCGAAATGGAAACCGACTGATCTTTGAATATGCATGTGCACGCATGACGCTCTGCAGCTGCGAACTTCCACAAAGAGGTGTTGCACACAGTCCGAAAACAAGAATAAAGCTAAAAAAACATCAAACATTTTACAAAAAATCTAGACTGCAACTTCCACAAACCTATTTCACACCGGTACAAACGGAAATACTCAATAAAGGTACATGTTTCGTGGAAAAAATTGGTGCATTTTGCAGCAATAGGTACATGTATAATTATCTGTGACTTAAAATGTTGAGATGTGGGTAGAATTCTGTTACAAATAAACTCATCCTGTTTTGTCCTATATAGAGCTAAAGTGGTGGAAGTGGGATGGATGGAATTGGAAATCCATTTGCATGAATTCCACGTATGAGGCCCTAACCGCACCACTGCTTCTTACACCAAACGCCAACTTAATCTAACTCAAGCACGCTCGACTAGGCTAACATTGCCCCGTGGCTGCCCACTGCGGGGCAATCTTAGGCGAAATAATTTCTCAAGACGCAAACATGAACTCCTGTTACCAACATTAGCTACCAACTGTTTACTTATACCGACACCGTTCCCAGCCTTATCGGAATTTCAAGTACCTCGTTAAATGATAAATAAACAATCAGAATGATTGATTGCTCGTTCTGGGTCAATTTCAACTATTTAATTTCATATTGCGCTATCTAGTTCCGTTCCTGTTTAGTAGGCCGTGTAATTCTATATCTGAGGAAATTTAGAAATTGTGGTTAATGGATAGAGGGATATCTTCGCAAATGGAACCAATTGCCCCTAATTTAGGCTCAAATTAGTGCACAGTTTTAGCTAGACTTTGAATGGCATTACTTAATCGCTATTTAAATTCAATTCCCGCAACCGATACTGTGTATTACCGATACGTCCGTATATTTCCAAATTACCGATACGGTAATTGGGAATAGCAAATTGGTAGTTTTAATGCATGATGGCAATTTAGGTTCAGTACTTGTTATGTTTATAGGGTTAAATGGGTTATTTTCAAATACGTACAACTATTGAAGTGTGTCCCTAAGGCCAAACATAGGAGCTTTTACCTTACCTAAGTTCAGTCCATATATTTTTTCATAAATTTAATTTAATCCACCAATTGGCCGATCGTAGAATAAGAACCGATAAACTTCATATCTTCAAATTCAATTAGGTTCAATTCGAGTGTCAATTGTTTGATATTTGAACTCTATCTGCTTTGGTAGTTACGCGGTATTGCACTATCCTCGACGATATTGTTATGCAATTAAAAGTTTTTAGGAATGTACCGTAAATAGAACTTTAATAAAATAACGCAATACGATAACTTTTTCGAGTAGAGAAATATCAAAAGAATCCTTTAATTGGCAATTATATTTAAGGCCTGTTTACGCTGATATTGTGTATACTCGTATTAATTAGTGAAATTAAAACATAATATTATCTTGAATTCTTGATACATTGTGATATTTTTAGGTAATATTTATGAAACTTAATCCAATCAGGGCTTTAAGGCCTAAATTATATTATAATAGGTGTTGCGTAAAAAACATTCTCAATTTAAAGGCTTCTAAAACTGTCAAATATCCTTTAATTTTATAAAGACATGATAGGTACGGTTACATAACCATAGAAAATATTACACGCCCAATAAGTTGATCATTACTAGGTTACCTATTTTTTCCAGTTCTGCATGACGAATTTTATTTCTAGAGAGTATTTCCTACTTTTTGTCCAGATATGAAGTATTTGTCCAAATCCATCCATTTCTTTAACATTTCCATGTAACCCATATAAAAGTGAGTACTCTAATCTAAAGTGTACGAACTGTAGGTACCCCCTTTCGATCACTGTCCCTAAAAATAAATTCATGTATGCTACTAAGGTAATTTAATTTTAAGATGGATCCCTTTTTTTATTTCTCTGTTATAATTACTTATAATACCTAAGTTGCAAGTTATGGAAATTAAATGGTGTTTATCTATATTTTAAATAACAGAACAGGTGTGTAAAGCATAACTATGTATTGTGCACTCGGCCTAATGTAAGGAGTGCCGCTTCTTCGTTTACATGCATCCTATGAATCTTTGAGAGGAAACTTATGTTCCTAAACGTAATTTGGCGTGAAGCAAAAAAGGCTTTGCATAAAAAATTCAGCGTTTAATGAAGGAGAAACGGTTCTCAATCGTTAATTTCTGAATAATTATTCTAATCCTCAATGCGATATATTTATAATTGATTGAAGAACTCGTTACTTTGATAAATCCACCTGTTGCTTGCTCATATTAAAACTTAGTGTATAATGTATTAAAACTTATTTCCAAGTGATTATGTGATTAATGGCTATCGTACGGAGTGACAATTAATGGCTGTTCTACCTTATATTATAAAATCAGGGTCTAATGGCTGTTCTACCCTATATTATAAAATCAGTGTCTAAAATAAAGATGACAAGAAAAGCAAAGAAATATTCTTCGTATAAAAATAAAAACTGACATATTCCCATAATTAAAGCAATATAACAAGGTTTGCTTACGGAATTATACATTTAGGCAGTTTATCAAATTTTTATCAAGATGTAAAGAATCAAAATACAAAAATTATAACAAAAGCTACTAAATAAATTTGTAAAACAGGATTTGGGAAACGAGAAATGCTAATGTAATTATGTTGGGCAATTATTCACTTTTAACAATCGCTTGTCATGTGAATATTTCTTGATTTGAATGGGATTAGATAACAATGATAGTTAGTGCCGATGACAGTACACGTGTATGAGAACTTATCAGCAAAAACTTTTCATACGTTTTGCAGTTGTGTGCATATTATCTGCTGCAGTAACTGATATTGGACCACTATGAGAGTAATTCTATTGTTACCGTCATTTTGACCTAAATAAATACAACAACCAGACCAGACCCAGTTTATAGGTTAACTTTGAAATAAATTAAAATTTGTACAGATTTAGTGCATAATCATTTTTATTGTATTTGGTCTTTTTCTTTAGTGTATGTTATTTTAATTGAACTAGTGATATTTTCTAATGCAATATGTTCACTTAGATGGTAATTGGAAGGTTGTAACTCATTGCAATAAATATTTACGTGTATGTTAGCCAGACCTGTATCGATGAATTATTGAAATTTTTGGATTTAGGTCAGGTTTAAGAGTATCAGCATACATACTCTTAAACCTGACCAAAATCCAAAAATTTCGTAACAAATATTGAACCTATACCTGAGGAATATATACAGGAATACAGGAATATATGCATACTAATGTAACCCTTGTCACCAGTACAAAAAACAAAAGAGTCGACCTACCTGAAAAGCAGTGAAAGTAGTTAATCTAGGCTCTACTGGTTCTTACTGTTTGGCATTGATCATTGAAATTCTAATAAGATGTTAATACTACTGACCCAGTGTATGGTTTCTGCATGACATCTCAGGAGGGCTATGAAATGCATCTAGAAATTTGTTAGCTTGTATTGTATGTTAACACTTTCGCTGACAGTGAAAGAGTTAAGCTGCGTTAGCAATACAAGCACCCCGCCTATCGACGTAGTGTCACCGAAGAGTCAATAAAATAAAGGTAGGAAATACATGCCATTGCTTACATTTTTTTATAAGACTAACCTAGTTTTGGCTTTGACTAGCCAGCATAATGGTGAATACTCTGTTTGCCAAAACATTCATTTTACATTTATTCAAGTAGGATGTATTAAGATGAGAGAACCTCTGGGCGTCCGTTAGCTCGTTGGATACGAGTAGACGACATTTGCAAGACTGTGAAACACTTCTGGGTTAAATTGGCTTGGGACCGGAATGAGTGATGTACTAGAAGAGAGGCCTATGCTCAGCAGTGGGCGATAAATGGCTGAAATGATGATGATGAAGTAGGATACAAATAGGACGCAGTTCCGTTTCTGGGCCCTGCGATAGCCTGATCGTTTGTCCAATTACGCTGCACCTAAACGAGGTAATGGGTTTAGAACTTCATAAATCCAAAAGCGCCGTCCATCCGCAATGAATCACCACGTCTTCGCCCACAGGCGCATTTACCTCTCGAACTGCTCTTGATTTACAAGGCCAATTGCCAGTGCATTTTTAACCTTTCGTCTATGTAATAAGGTGCATGGATACTCAGGTAATCTGCAGCGCTGTATTTACTTCGAGGTCGTTCACTGCACCCACTTAAAAGACTTTGATTCATGATGTCTTGATAGAGACAATATTTGTCGCGTAGATTGCAGTTTTTATCGGGAATCGATTATTCATATTCTCTTTTTATTACATTGTATGTGCAAAGGATTTGGTGAACAAAAGCCTTTCGTTTGCCATTTCTTTTTCCAATGTCAAGTATCATAATAAATAAAAAAAATCGTTTGCTGTTTTTACGGATGATTGAAACATTGAAATTCAATAAGCATTACACGTACAATAAACTCTTGAAAGTTTACTTTCTGCACCATCGAATACTTTACGATGTAATGTTCCGTCGCACACTCACAGGTATGCTTTTGTTAAATATTCACATAGAAATCGAGGCTAATTAGGTCACATTCTTAATGAGCGAAGTGTTATTCATTAGCGTCCATTGGGACTCACACTTCGAGCAAGAAAGTCACCTCCGTCCTACTTTGAGAATTGTCACCAATTATAATTGAGATGGCCTAGAATCGCTTTGAGACGAGTAGGGTTACCTACTTACCAGGTGTCCGGGTAAATGAAAACATATATCCGGCTTATTACCGCTCAAATTTAAAGTGTCCTGCGTTTGGGTTGCACCGAAGCAATATCGTAAACGAAAAAGAAACTTTAATTTAAAAAATACAGTTTGTCTTTTCTGGAAAACCCCTATCAGTCGGCTTTTACGACATCAAGTCAAACTTTTTTGGCGGCATGTCCGCCTTTTCAAATACAAAATCTGTCAACCCTACACGCGACAGTAGTTGAAAATACAATCTACAGATTCTATAGTAATTTCTCTGAGCTGACTTCGAAGACTACAAATATTCCCTGGAAATCCCTGAAGCAATTTCGCTAATAGTATACCCCAATTTTGTTAAAAATGCGTTCTCAGAAATGCGCTCGTTATACCGCTACCGAATTTAAGACGGATAACTAATTCGAAATTGATTGAGGGTCCTCTAAATTTCACCGCTCATCTCGTTTTATTTCCAGTGCAGTATGCAGATTAAAGAGAAATTGAAGATCGACGCAATTATGTTGAAGCTTTGAAAAAATTGCGCGCTTTTATTAGAATTTCACGTGCGCCAGTTGGGTAATTTGCCTACCACAAAGCGGTTCGATACTTAGTGCTATTCTAACCGCAGAACATTATGGTGAGACATACTGGCATCACTTATCCACTTTCATTGGCTTACATATTTTCATTGGCTATTGTACTTGTAACTGCAAAAATCGGCCATAGTTTCTTGCACATAGGTGGTGATCTGTGGCAGTGGAGGCCTGAAGGGTCGCGTTGCGCTGGCTAAACATTTGACAATCTGACATTGTGGCAGCCATTTATAAGGACAGCTGATCTGTTGTAATGAATGTATCACAAACGTCAGTTGACGGACAATAGTTCAAAAGTTCAAACACGGTATATGTTTAGAAAGTTTCGAAATGATGCAGGAACGCATTTCTATTTATATGCATTACTTTATTACATCGGTGCCGACATTTTATAATAACAGATGTACAATCAACGTCAAAGGTCAAATAAATACGGTTAATGTGTCAGAAATGTTGACAGGACTATTTGCCTGGATATTAAGGCAGTGTAAAATATATTATGGGCACCTGAACCATAATGATATATTTCCCGTGGATTGCACATTTATAATTGTGTTGTATATAATGTTATATCGGGCACCAGTAGATATAGCGAAAGTAGCACATCTTTACTGAAATAAAAAACCAGATTCCTTAATTGGGCGATAGTTAAACACTAATTAGATAGAGTCTATTGCGTGATACCGTAGATAATGACCAAGCCGTCAAGATCATTAGCAATCTGGAAATCAAAATGAAGTGGAATTTTAACGTAGAATAAATGTGGACAAAATCAGAATATTTTTTTTAAGTCCATGACTTCTCATCAAATGTAAGTGTAATTTATGGTGATAAATTTATCAATTGATAACGTCATCCGTCAAAATTGAGTGCCTATAATTATGGGTTTTGTCAGCCTCTGTAGTCTAGTTGGTGACGAAGATGGAGGTGCTTCCGGGTTCGAATCCCGACGAGGGCATTATTTGTGTATTTATTTATCACAAATATGTGCTCCTTGATCATGGGCGTCATGGCTGTCTACTTATTTAAGTAGGTACATTTCTATATGTATCTATCTATTATATTATATCGTCTATTGGTACCCACATCTCAAGCCCTAATTGAGCTTATCGTGGGACTAGGTCGGTTTGTGTAAGATGTCCCAAAATATTTATTTTTATTATTTATTTTATGAGTCCATTGCAAATAAGCAGTTCGGGTCCATTGCAGTTAAGCGCTTAATCTAAACAAAAATCACGCATCCACTTTACAAAAATTAGTGATTCAAACTATATGGTCTATTCTGACCGCACTACCTTTGGCATGAGAGAAAGGTGCAAATTAAAAAAAATGTAGATGCGTGTTCTTGTCAAATCATAAAACAATTTACCACCTTTTTTACTGCCAAAAGTTGTTACACAGAATTTAACCCAAAACATAATATGACGTTAAATTTTGCTTTCATTAAAGCATTGAAGTATGTGCAATTTGTTTGCAATGGACGCTTAAACAAACTACGAAGAATTCATTTACATAAGTGTGTCCCCGGCCTAATCAGCATACTCGGGTGCAGTATGAGTATGAATAACACGCGACTACTTACCACCTATATTTAAACCTGACAGGTGCATGCACACTGAGTTTCACCTCAAGAATAGGTTGAGGGAGTGCACGAGTGAGTTCCATATATCGTACTGATAATTAGGCTTTGTGACAACAGTATGTCTTAGCGAGACAAACTGCCGATCCCTCTTTTATTACCATTGTTATAAAATACGAGAAGAATATTTATTTATTTTATTGAAGTAATTATAATAACAATCACACTTTTTTAAATAGTTCATGATAATCCTAACCCGCCACGAGATATTGTTATGGCGTTCATATGCTAAGATTAACATGCTTCACAATCCACGCAGTAACTTACCATATATTTTGTACTAAACTATATTTACCTACTTATCGTCCGGGATAGTGAAATACCGCGTAACTAACAAATTCAATTAGGGTGAATTTGAGTGTCAATTGTTTAATATTTCAACTCTGCTTTGATAATTACGCGGTATCTATCCCCGACGTTAGTACGTCCGTTAAGTACCTCCTTTAAAATGACGTCAGTTGCTATTGAAGTACCTACCTAAATTAGTAAAATAAATCATGCTGTACACTAACATTAATGTTTAGGTGTTTTTGAGTTTTTTTATTAATTATTGGCAATATGTTTAAAAGATTGATAGTGATAGCAAAGATCAATGTTTTTAATGTCAATAGGAACTAATCATGTAGATGACTCCGCTAAAATCACACTTCATCATAATTCCGTCCCGACCTGTCAAATTTTTCAACATCCACCAATTTAGCAACCATTGTACAACCAATATGAACGTAATCCGAAACTGTCATCATTAGGCGATGAAAAATCGATTTTAAGCCGATTGATCTCAGAATGAATACGCAGAATTGCCCCTAAAACTAGAATCAATCGGAATTGCTTTAACAATGGCACATTCTACTGTCTCCATTGTGTATGCCATCTGTCATTGGGGTTCGATCGTACTCGATAATCGCATTTAGGCCCGACGTCTGTGGTACCTACATACTAATTTCGGATCAGAGGGACTGAGGCCCTACCGCAAACTGAATATCGTGAATTCGAAGCAACTGTCTTTGTCAGACCAAATACCCCCTCCTTTGGAGTGACAAAGACAGATTCTCGAATTTTGCGACTTTAGACGTTAAATCGGTGAAATCGCAATCATCTAAATCCCTTGCATTAACTCCTTTCAAACAGAATTGTTCCTTGAGTAAGCGAGCCGTCAAAACAAGATAAAGAAGAAGATTTTGTTCTTTATTGAGGTATTATTGATTGACATTACGTACATTTCGCTTTCGGAAACGGATGTTTACTTTATGCAGCTAGTCGAGTCAGAAATGCACATTTTCAAGTTGTAATGTTTTGTTATGCGTATCTTTTCTTTAAACGCTACCGCGTGTCTAGATTTACTAGTAAGGAACCATTAATTATTGTAAACTAAACCAAGATTTGTTCAAATGACTTGTTATAATGTTAAATACTTAAACAAGAAAACAATGAGAAAAACAGTGTCATGAAAATCCTTGTCAAAGAACCATATCACTTTGTGCCCGAAAATAGATTTCCACTCAAAACTTTTATTACTTTTTGACGGACGGCTTCAAAAACGTGTTAACGATTTTGAATTTTGTGCTTTGGACATACGTTCTGAAATGTGGTCTGTACCAGCGAGTGGGGGATTTAAAAAGAGGTAAATCTATCTGTGTAATCTACCTAGTCCTTAATTGTTATATTACGTAGAATCTCTCGAATAATCTTCAACTATTTTCATTACTTAGGAATGTTTTTGCGTATAATCCGTGAGTTATATTTCTGCCGTTCCTATTTTTATCGAGCACCCATTGTAGACTTTATTTATTGACCAAGTAATAAAATCATTGTTAGGGTGGGGTATTGTATATAAAGTTTGTGATGTTGGGATACTTAGACTGTACTTGCCTGTCTGTCTTTCTCGAGTGCAAGTTAACTTGGCTCGTCGAATGATTTGAGTAAGACGAACCAATACCGAATCTAATTGGCAGGTGAATCAGTATTTCGTTATTATTTCGGACTTAATCATGGATTATGTTCTTTTGAAATCCGTAAAATGGTACTTTTAGTACTTTTTCGACTGGTTAATCATGTGACAACTGTGTATTTTCGATTTCAAAAACACTGTTATCTATGCCCTTATTTTCGACTAAATTAGAATGTTAGTTGATACCGTTGCCCACAAAAATATGAATAATAACGCTAATAGCTATCCCGTTTATTAAATTCGAGGGTTATACTTTGACAATGCTTAACGCATTATTTTTATGCATGGGGTATTGATTCGTGTGATTTCATTGTTATGAATTATGAATATTAAATGGCTTAGTCGTATGAATGTGGCTTTGTCGTAGATTAAACGAGGGCAGGGTGTGTCCGGTCATCCGGACTCGATAGCTTGTTAGCCGAATGGTCTCTGTACAAAGTAAATTGGCCATCATATTCTTGACCACTTTTGCTCAGGCCTGGAATTGCGTATTCAATTTTATTTGAAAAATCTAAAGTATCTATTAAATAAATGCATAGTAGTTTGACTGTAACGTAAAACTCATTCTACTTAATACGTTTTTTATCTGATAATTTCCTTGTGTATTACCTATGAACACATTCAATTGATTTTGTTATGTTAGATTTAGATAGGTTACAATTACAACAAAGTATGAAATCTGATACAGGTAGTCCGGTTTTACTGCCGGGTAGAAATCGATTCCAACGATATCATACAATTATAATTCTCTCATAAAACTCATAATAAATGAACCGTAACTGTAAGATGTCGTGACTACCGATCAAACGATGGAAGCAAGTTCTTCAAGACTTTATTCTACGGTAATTTAAGAAGACGTTAGTTAACAATCAATAATGGGCCCTATAAAAAGTCTATATTGATAAGTTGGATTTGTAACTGTACTTGACGCTGATTTAGAAATCCGATAAATCGAAATTCCTCCGGTTTACGGTATATTCTCCGATAATCGGATTGCGATAAAACGATGTAAAAAATCGGGAGCTGTACACTGGCTTGAGTCGATTCGACTCGGGTCGTTCGGAAAAAATAGGGGAATGCCCCCGTTCGACATTCGATTAGACTGTCAATCCCTCTAGTAAGTAGGTATTACTAGTATTTTAGTTACGTATGCGTGTAGCAATCGGATCTCAAAATCTCGATGCTCAACGCTCAACTTCTTCTGCGTATCTAGAATACTGGCAATCTAAAGGTGCGTTCAAACCAAAAGAGCATTCGCTGTTCTATCCCCCGTTCTACGAAATCAACCAATCACGTTTTGTGTAGCGATCGAATTTCGTAGAGTGGGGGGTTAGAATTAGAACAGCGAATGCTCTTTTGGTTTGAACGCACCTTAAGGGAAGGCACATACAATATCAGTATGCGTACGAATTTTTTGTATTGAAATGTTCCGTTTAGCGTGCGGAAAGCTGGACGTGGTCTCATCCATTTTCTATAGATAATCTATATTCATGTAGGTATCGATATTAGATAAATATATTGGTAGTTAAGTAAATAAGCATTTAATTTTAGAATTGTAAACAAAATACTTAATTACCAATCGTGACACTTGGTCGCGTTCATTTATTTACATTTACTGGGTTAAGTTAATCGAATTTTTGGTAAAGTTTTTCGGAACCCTTAATCGGATACCTACAAATACGTTTCATCCCATTTTGATTTTCAAAAATAGTCACGGAAACGATTTAATGTAGTTAAGATTTATTTTATTCTTTGTCTGAATAAAATGCGTTGGGATTAAGATGGAACGGTTTTTTAATGGGTTAAAAAAATCAAGAAGTACGATTTTAGTCTTTCCCCATTCAGATAACCGTTTCATCTTACCCCGTCGCACCTTAGATCATATTTTTATCAATTTAAGATCATATTTCTAAATTTACAATAAAAGAATAATGATGAAAATTGGAAAGCAAAAGGGGTCATTCGTAACGACAACTGAAGCGTGACGAGTTCCGTGCTTAAATATTTTACCGCTTAATTCTTTAAAGAGCACCTTTTCATGTGGAACCCTAAATAAGTTGAACGATTGTTTGTGAAAATCGGATGAATATTTGCGGTCATTGAATACTAATTCAATGACCGCAAATATTCATCCGATTTTCACTTCGAATACTAATTCGATCAAACATGTTCAAGTTGATTTGTATTGTATGGTCCATAGTTTATTTACGCTTCATCGGTCTGTTTTGTGAATGGACTGAATAAAAAAAATGTTTTTGTGAGGTTTGGTTTGAGGCTAATAAATAATAATAACTGCATGTTTATTAACTGATACGATAGTCGTTACGAGGGGCCTATACGAGATAAAATGGAACTAAGGATTTATTATTAATTTTAATACATCGAAAGCAGTTCGTGACACCCTGGCGTCACGGTAGCGGCGGGCTCAATGCATTTTTTTATTTATAGTACCTATTATTCAAAAAATACGCGCAATAGTACACTAAAAAAATATATTGTAATTACTCAATCGTAAGAACCCGCTAAATATAGTATTTTTGCGTAATCTGGGAGCACGGTAGTGCCTCCACCAAGTCGAGCTATATTTTACTTTCACAATATTATATTTTAGTACAGAGAGGCGTAAATAACAAACTGTATCTGTCAGATTTTCTATGATCACTCTTTAATCTACAGTATTTCAAAGAAATACAGCCACATTTAAAAATACGCATAAAGCTATACTTTTTACAATGAATAGCAAATTAATATCAAGAATTAAACTCAATTTGTCACTAGCTAATTGTGTAATGCTCTTATCAAAACGGAAAGGTCACGAATCGCAGTGTCAAGCTTCCGAGTAATATTAATGACACGACCAAATTATGTTGAGCCCTCCTCAGTCTACAGGTAACTCGCCGTCTTAGTGAAGAGACAGGTCTCAATAAACTGGACTACATACAATGTTGCGACTCGTGAATGATTCCTTGTTTCCATGCAGATTATAGCTATCGAGGTAGTTAATTTGAATGTCGTATTGTTGGATTATTTCATACGTTTAATGTATCATCATTAAAACTGACATGTCAATGTCAACTTATACTATAATCACCGCTAGTAGAAGTTGCGAACAATACTATTTGGATCGGTTGCAAATAAAATTGTACATAGTTAGTTGTAAAATTGAACATCATAATTTTTGTGTTAGGTTACCAAACGAGCATTCGCACTATCCCCCACTCTACGAAATCATCGAATTTCGACGAATCACGTTTTGTGTAACGAACGAATTTAGTAGAGTCAGGGATAGAAATGTGCGAATGCTCGTTTGGTCTAAATGCAATTTAATAGGAGAAATAAATTGCCTTTAATTCCTAATTCTTCCGTTACTAACACAATATACCCTCGTTCTTTTTTTTTGTTTATAAGTAGTTTTACTTATAGAAGAACCATATCAGAAGTATAAAAACAGGAAGAGCTTTTGGTTTTGGGTGGACCAACATAAAAATGTCCAAATTAATAAGGTGAAATGAACCACATTAAAAAAGTCTCATATGCGAACGCAAAACTTGACATTATCTTGATTCTTAACAGTTTTAACCGTTGCAACAACCATTGCAGTTATTTTTATGTTTCAATTTCAATACAGGTTAAGGACCGATTCACACTTGCGATTTAAGAGCGAGTTGAAACTGAAAGCGAAGCGAGCGCTCAGCGAGTTCGCTCAAAGATCGCGCTGACTTGTAAGCAGCGGAATTCACTGGGAAAAATATTTGATCAAACTACTTCGCAATGTAACTACACTTAACCATACTTTGATAAGGCGTTATTAAACTTGGTTTGAATTAGCGTTTGAATTTGATTTAACCCGTTTTTGGTAAAATACGAACCTAGTTATGTCGTCAAGCTAAAACATTGTATTGTAACGTTACTTACCTTCTTATAAATAAACAGTTATTTTTTTTGTCACTTTTTAAGAGTTGAGTAGACGAGAATTTGTTTCCATTTTATAAATTAATTTTTTTAGTGAATTGTTGCGTACTCGCGACAAAGTCGATACGCTCTTGCAGAACTCGCCACGCTTTCAGTTCGCTCTTAAATCGCAAGTGTGATAAGGCCCTAAGAATTAACCTTTGCGACGTACAGTTACAGAAACGATACTGTCCACGGAGTTCTTTTTATGTTCAAATAAAATGCGATACCGTTTTTTTATTCAAAATTCATTAAGATGCTATACCGGTACCTTTATTAAAGCAGGTTAATGTCTTTATTGGACTCCAAAAATGTTGATATAAATGAGGAAAGTAGTGATAATGCATTAATTCCAGTGGTTGTTTGGACCTTTTGGAGAGTGGTACGTATACGTAGTAAAAGTTAATTATATATTTGCTTTAATAAGTTGATAGGTATCTGAATTCACGAGTTTAACGACTTTATTTTATTTTATAACTATATGTGTCTATGTGTCGTTTTAAAGACATCTTTGAGAAAGTTTAATAAGCGTGCTTAAGTACCTACCTAATATACATAGGTATATTCTAACATTCCTAACGCAGAATCTAAAATAGTTACCAATGGATGATATTTTTATATACCAATTAAATGAAAAAGTTCCGCGTGAAAGCTAAATTTAGTTTGCAAACGACTAACATTTAATTATTCTCTTATTTAGCTGTCGTAGAAAAAGTTTGTATACCTACAACTGTTCATAAATTGGATCTTAAAATTGTCGGGTCTATTATTAGAAAACTCGACTAACGTCTTGTTTAGTAACAGCGACCTTCTTTTAAGAGTTCTTTTCGGTTACTGTTGCATAATAGTACATTACGACACAAGTGCGAAAAACATGAAACCCGAAACGAGTGGCGATGTTTTAAAACACGATCGGAGGGAGTGTTTTAAATCGACACCAGTTACAGATGGCCCTCTGAAGTTTTGGACCTCAAGTAAAATGACAGACTTCTCGCACTAGAACCTAAAAAAGGCACCATCTGTACTAAAAACTGCTATTGTATTCCACAACATTATTAAACAGTTGAAGACATTTTCTGCTTCAACAGATTAGGATAATGCGTGCTATTTTAAAAGCGCATACCAATACAAAATTACTTAGTGTGTGGAACATTTTGAGCTAGCCTAATGAATAGTTGCCAACACAATATACCTCACCATGCATGCACTTTACGGGCTTGGTAATAAAGGTCAGGATTGATCAGTTAATTGTGTCGTTTGTAACTTGTATCCGTCAAGAATCGGCGGCCGACCCACCTGACCGTTTGACCTCTAATCTTGGTGCTGGAGACTGGCTTGGGAACGGGAATGTTGGCAGTTACAGTCAGCGGCATGACCAGGAAATTAAAAAAAAAAAACTAACGTGACGTATTAAAATATTTTGAAAACAGGAGTATAATTGTAAACTTATTTCATCGAATAGAATTTGTACCAATCGTCAATAGAATCTAAATGAAATGTAAACAAATATGGCTGATAGCCATAGCATTTGACGTCTGATACATTATCGTGAAATATGTTCTCAGATATATTTTTACGTTAATACTAATACATATCAATAATTTTAACTAAAAATGTATGTGGACTCAAGGTTTAAGATTTTAAGTTCGTAATAAAACCAATATTGTGTTCTAAAAGTGCGTGATTATGGAATAATACAAGTTTTTAGGTTTGTTTACATGTTTTATAGATTCTACTTACGATTGGTATAGATATTTTGAATATATTTAATTTTAACGACTCATTCTACCCGGCTAGTACGCACAAGCTCATAAATCAATAATTTGCATACGCAATGTATACTTATTAATTGTATTACAATAACGGCCATGTAAATTCTAAACAAATGGAAGCCATTTTACTCTCGAATGTCAACATGAGATAGACAAAACAGACGATGCATACAAACAAGAAGCATAATTGTTTATTGAATTGAGCAATTATATCTGAAATAGCTGGTTTTAACTGTTAATATTTACGAGTACAACCTTTTTGAATGCCCTGGCTGGGATTACACTTGTGAGCTCATAAATAAGTTTTAGTTTTGGGGCACAAAATTTCGCTATCCTGTGTAATTGTATATATAAATATTATCCATAATATACAAGGTGTTACAGCAACCAATGAAAACCTTGAACGAGGTGATTTAGTAGGCTATAACTGAACAACTTTTACTATGGGGCCAATCATGAAATCTAAAAAAAAAAATGTCTTTTTCATACATTGTGACCGATCGATTGCCACATTTACAAGGTGTTACAGCACCCAATGAAAACCTTGAACGAGGTGATTTAGTAGGCTATAACTGAACAACTTTTACTATGGGGCCAATTATGAAATCTAAAAAAAAAAAATGTCTTTTTCATACATTGTGACCGATCGATTGCCACATTTTGTATGAAAGAGCCAAATTTTTTTTTGAGATTTGTGGGTTGGCTCACCACGGCTATAAAAAAATCTAATAATGTCTCAAATGCATTTGGTTGCAACATCTAATCACCATTAACACGCTCTATCCAATCATGCAGCATCTTACTCGACTGCTTTACGACTAAACCATACAAGTTTTATGACTTTATTTTGTCCTGGCTCTGCTTACATAAGAGATAAGGGCTTAATGCTGCAGTGCAGCGTGGGTGATATAAAAAAAGAAGGGCTACCGCGAACCAAAATTCACGCTTTGCCTCCCTGTCACGCTTGCGATCGAATCCATTTGTGTGGGAGAGAGGTTCGACTTCGTGGTTCGAGGTAGGCCTGAAGCAGGGTTGCCAGGAGGCTTTTAATGGTCCCGTACCGTTTATCGTACTATTCGTTACTTTCGCACTTGCACACTTGTTAGAGCGAGGCAACGACGACAAATCATAAATACGGGACCATAAGCTTACAGATCCTGAAATAAAAAACACATATTTTTGTTAAAAGGCGGTCATCTCGATTCAAAGTAGGAATGCGGGACTGTCATTTTTGTATAAGTTGTTGTCGCGTTTAGGAATAGGACTCAATCGGGTCTTGATTGGAAATTACAAATTTAACCGGTCAAGATTTTAAAAAGTTGGACTTGCCCGGCTAAATTCTGATGACAACCCTAGCCAGAGGGGCCAGTAAAACTAGGGGAAAACCTTGGACGTGAATGTCACGATAGTCGTATAACAATTGTATAGGGTCGACTAAATTGGGCGTTTGTTTGCGTACATTAATTTACGGCAATATTTTATGATGCGATTTATAGGCAATTTAGCTACGTTTACAAAAGTTGCGTCTAAGCACATTCTGTACAAATAACAAACTTGTTCTTTGATTAAGAAAACTGTTTCAATGGATTATATCGCGTACCGGCGTACCTATACTAATTAATTTAACTGTATCCCGACGTTTCGAGTCACCGGTAGACCACGAACCCTGTATAGGGTTTAGTTTAGGACTTTAAAGACAAGAATCATGAGTATCAAGACTTATTTTATTTATAAAATCTTACATAGGTACATGTTTTTATCCGGTTTTCCCCTTTGGATGATGAACCAGATTTCAATATTATCTCAACTCTAGTTTACCATTCAACGTTTTTATTCAAAACCTAATACTTACATAAAGCTATTGTGATACCAACATTATTTGCTTCCTGATTCCTCCTGAATTACAAGGATGAGTGTTTCAAACTCCAATAGTCATTGAACGATTGTCATTGAAAACAGCTAACTTGGCACGTCGAGTATTCCTTCCTCCAACTCCAAAACGAACACAACAGCAAACAATAACTGTCACAAACTCGTATCACACATGTTTCATATAAAATTATACTCTATCTTCTTACGTCAAGAACGGAATTCTTGATATCTAAAATAAATACGAGCTTGTCATTGTTACTGCGAGGATCGAATCGTGCAACTTTGAATGCAATGCATTTCCTAGCTGTGTCAAAGGGGTCAATTTGGGGCGCGAAAATCAAAACTATGAGCGTGCTGCATCTCATCTTCTTACAATGTACTTAATGCACGAAGAAAGAAAATGACAGAGAAACGAACAGGCATCTTTGATGTCTTAATTTATTGTTAAGTAGGTATGTTGTTTTGTAATAAGTTTTAATCGTAGGAAAGATAGAAGGAAAAAGAAAAAGAGGAAGACCACGGAGAGCCTACATGGAGCAATTGAAGGAAACTATAGAAGTTGAAACGTATAGAGAGCGGAAGGAATAGAATGGAAAATACTCCACCGACAAGAGCCAAACTCTTAAATAACTGATGATGGTGATGATGATGATTGTAAAGTATGTGTACCGTTGGAATCTTATTTTATAGAAATTGTTTTCAAAACGAAACAGTAAAGGAAAACATTCATGTATAATTTCGTTATATCGTATCGTCAAAGATATAAACAAAACAATAATCTCGGAATCAATATCTTTGTACGAAATGTTGGTAATCATCACTTATTTAAGTGGATAATTGGTCGGCACGTTTCGGCCCATTAATAGGGTCCTCGTCCGGAGCACCCTTGGCCAAAGCCCGACGCACGACAAATCATCGACTTAAATACGTGAGTGACCCGGTCCGATAATATTTAAATATGTTTGAGTCTCACGTTAGTTATAATTCTGAAAATGTTGGTAATCGTTTCGATAAGGTGTATTTAACTCAAAAATGATACCTAGTTACAATATAGGAGACTAGTAACTAAGGTAAACTTTTGATATACGTGTATGTAATATATTTATACTCAGGCAGCTCAAGAAACACCATAAAACATAATTCATATTATATTATAAAACATCTATCTAAATTTTAATCATAAATGTTCAATTCCCCTAAATTAAACCAAGGAAACTGTAATTAAAATCCACAGATATTTAAATTAATAAACAGTGATCGGATTAGGTAGTGCCATTTCGCGGGACTTCGGTACGTTATCTTAGTGTGGACATAACTTCTAAGCCCGACATTTAATACGAAAAGTAAAATTTTAGTTCGAAAATTTACAATTTTATAGTTATTTTGTTTACTTTCAGTTTGATATTGATAAAAATTTTACTTATCGAACATGGTTTTAAGGGTATTTTTGCACAATAGCTAATTTTGTCATATGAGGTATCGAGACAAACCAATGTGGTTTTACGATACTATCATAAAAAATGTATGTAGTTAGTATTATATCCTAATAAATAAAAAAAAATGTGTGCCTTTAATAATGATTTTCCACTTGTTAATTTCACACTCGTAGTTAAATGATTGGTTTAATCAATCATTTTTACTTCTTTACCGGACTTTGAGACGCTCTTATTGGGACTCTTTTGGCCGATCTCACTGGACTTTGATTTCGTTAACTACTAACTGGACTGAGGTTCTGGTGGTCTAAAGTAGAGCAGTCATAGTTTTCTTTAATAATTGTATTATTTCTACTACTGTTAGTAGCAGCTATAAAAACATCAAATAAAAGATGTATTAATAAAAGACATTCACAACAAAATACAAAATTCTTTCATTTTTTCATGTTTCTTCAATTTATGACAT
Organism: Thaumatotibia leucotreta; assembly: GCA_025490895.1. NCBI lineage: Eukaryota > Metazoa > Arthropoda > Insecta > Lepidoptera > Tortricidae > Thaumatotibia > Thaumatotibia leucotreta. The sequence goes on along the minus strand of JALPQI010030548.1, from coordinate 21,070 downwards.
AACAAGAAAATGTTCTGTAAAAAAATATAAGTCCCAGGATCCCGAGGCTTATCCATGTTAAGTATAATGTTTAAGGTCATTCACCCGAAATGGCACTACCTAATCCGATCACTGTTAATAAAGGACCCAAAATAATTTTCTAGATTGTCATCTTGGTGTTACTATTAAACTATTTACATAAGAATCAAATGTAGGAATGTGTACCTACATTTTGTCTTACATACTAATGGTCTGTAATAAATAATAGGTGCCACCGCTGAATTCATTACCATATAATTTAGAATCGGTTTGAATATTCTGGAAACCTAAAAGCTTTTAGTGTGATTTGGTAGCAGAGGTACTAAATTTAACACTTCATGATAAGTAGAACCTATTTAAGCACTGCATCACTACGCCTTATTATGTGTTTAATTGAAAAAGGTCTTAATAAGAAAAAAGCTTACTACGTAGTACTAGTACTTTTTAGCACTTAGTATTAGTATTATACATATTGTAGTACTAGCACACTCGACGTCAGACTAGAAGTGCGAAAAAAAATAAGTTCGAAACTAGTGGCAATAAATTAAAACACGACCGACCGAATAGCATTTTTTTTAATTCGAAACGAGTTTCAAATTTCGTCTTCACGAGTACCTATATCGTTTTTAAGTACAGATGACCCTCCGAAGTTTCGTCCTGATAAGAAATGAACCACGTAAAAAAAGCACTATGTGTACCTATAGAAAAGTATATTTTAGTATATATAGAGGCGCTAATTTATCTGAAGTAATAGTGTTTAAACTCTATCCTCCAATTATTTATTAATCCGTTTTGTAGTCATTATTTAGGACCCTCGTACTTATTTAGTACCCTTGTTTTTATTTTTTATTTATTTATTTTTATTTTGGCACAACAAAGTGGCTCCACTCCACCTGATCGTAAGTGAAAGTAGAGCCCAAATCGCGGCGGCAACGAAAACGAGACAATCAGTAATCTGTTAGTTGCCACCGCCTTGCTGGCCCGCTAGATGCTTCTTCACGCTTCGTTTAAATTACTTGTACTTATTTGTAAATTATTTGCATATTGATGTTGTGTCGACTGAATACCTACTGTGTCTCAACAACTTTATATTTTTTAAGAACCATTTTACTACGTGTTCAAGCAAATTAATATTTCTGCTTCTATTCTATTTCGAAATAATACCAACTTCCCTATAATCTCACCATTACCATTTATAGTAGTACTTACACTGTAATGCCATGGTAAGTAATGGTAGATTAGATCCGGGAGAAGTTAAGCAGTTTTGCAATTTCACAGTGTGCCTACGCACATAATCGATGTGATGTGAATAATCGATCATATCTATAATCGCTTCACGGATCGATTTTGTTTTATTGCTCGATACTGTTTACAAATATGGGTCGGCATGTTTGGACAGACGGAAATGGAAATTAACGGCTCATTTACTCTTAGAAAAGACACTGTTTGACACCTATTCAACGTTCATGTGTAATAGGATGACCCTTATTTTACGATTTTTAGTAATCTGATTCTTTTACCCCAAAACTCTCTGACAAAAAATCTGCTCCTTCCTGTAACAGGAACCCGTGCCGACTTTCATCTGAAATTCTCATTCAAATTGCTATGAAAAAATTTGATCAGACAATAAATTGATAATTAATGTGATATTTTTCTGTTCTCATCGAGCTTTTTTTATGAAAGAATGTTTATAACTTTTATAAGGCTATAATATAGTATAAGTTAATGTCGTGAAAAACATAATTATATAAAAACGAAATAAAAATATTTAGTCATTTTCATACATCGACTTTGTTTATTAAACGGTACAAAAAGTCGGCACGTGTTGCAGTTACAGACAAGAACTGAAATTTCTTTTCGGAGTGGCTTGAGGTAAAATAAATTATATATTTGCCAAAAACACGTATAATGATAAAATGAATCAGCAACTGGTGTAGATATGTTTTGCGATGTTTATTTAAAGACCGTTGATTGACAAATGCCCGTTTTTATCAAGTAAGGCAACGCGTGGGGTAAAATACCTATACGTTCACTGTTATACGTTCTCTCCAGATCTTTATTAATATTATAAACCAAAATTAACGCTTTTATTCCTGAAGTACCTAATGAAACTATTTTTATTTTAAAATTTAAGATATATGTCATATACGAAAAAAAACATACCGAAGTTCATCAACGCCGGAGGTGGGATTTGAACCCACGTCCCTAGCTTTCGCGGCTAATAATAATTCTAATTGTAATACATAATATTTAAAAAATAAAACACAAAAATTATGTATATTTGATAAAACAATTTGAGTTGTTAAAAATATTTACATAAAGTTTTGTATGGAGAATATGGAGATTGTTTACGTACTGAGAAAAGATTAGAAGAAATTCTTATAGTTTGTATCCCGGGACATTGCATAGCAAGATAACTAAAACTATTCATACAAAGACGAAGTCACGTACAAGAGCTAGATTTCATAAAAGTATCGTCACGAACTAGTAAGGAAACGAGCTCTGCCATAAATATTATGATTACGATAAGTGACAAATGACAAACAAGCAAACAATTGCTCGGTTTGTCATACGTCGTGGGTTTACCGTTGTTTCGTGACCTGTGTCTGTATTTGACACTCGCAAAAGGTGAGGCAATGTATTATACTAGCATATCCCTTGTTACCTTGACGTTATTCACTGGAGTTTATTAGATAGAGTTAGAGGATCTTATATCCCGCGAACACCGAAGTTCGTAAATTTCGGGGATTTGTCACTCCAACGAAATCGTCATTAGAGTGACAGAGAAAAATCCCCGAAATTTGCGGATTTCGGAGTTCGCGGTCGGGCCAAGCTGGTCTTCTGGCGAGACTCCGCAGCTTGAATAACTTAAAAAAATGTTATAATCTAACGCGTATCTGTAGGTATATTTGAAGTTTAAATATGTAAATAACTCTGTTACTCCCTTAGCTTCACGGTATGTACATTATATTAGACGTTACTTAAACACTTGCATGAATAGATACTACCATGAGACGTTCCTGGATTTCGGCCATAGCCACTGATGACAGTCAGTTAAATCAATTGACAAAACGGTTCAAAATAAAACGGTTGAAGTCACGTAATATTTTTTAAACTACGTGCAGTAGGTTTCGGAGAGCCTAGATATAGTAGATATCCATTACCAACCACTGAACTCGTCAAAGTGCGATGAGTGCACCGTGCACTGTAAGATGAACAACCTTGTAATTATAGTGGCATGCATGCCTTAAAACTACTAGAAAATACACAGCAACCAGCGGCCTTAGGACATCTTGTTTCAGCGACACGCGGCCTTTACGCGGCTACCTGTCTGATTTCGATTGTACTGTTTAGAAAGAGACGGATAACCGCGAGAAGGCCGCGTCTTGCTGTCAAACGCAAAATATGCTAGCCCCTCTAAGTGATTTTGTTTACATACCAAATAACAAATAAATGGCAACCTTATTTTTCCGGTTGACCTCTTTCCTACATCCTTTTGTCAGTAATTGGAACATGGTAAACAGAATCTTTCCAATTATTCGGACGGACTGTTTACGAATAGCACTTATGTAACAGAGGTCTCTAGAGTAGGGGTCACCCAGGGTCGTTCCAATAAATATAATGTCTTACTGTGTTCTAAGTGCCAATTGGCCTAGACGAGAACAGAGACTTGTTTTCCGATATTCATTTTATAATAGTGTACCTATATGACAAAAAATATTGTTTGTGATATCAGGCACTATAACAAACAAAAATACTTCAAAATTATAAAAAAAATGTTTCTTCGAAATCATAGTCAGAATATTTACAATGGGAATCTTTGATCACAATTACATATTTGAAAGATAATCTCTTAATTGTAAATGTCACTATACTTTCAATTCAGATTAAAAGGGGAAATTAATAAACTGTTTTGTACGACTCGTACTGTACCGTGACTTCTAAAATAGTAGTAGTGTTTATGCGAGGTCAAAAAAGGTGAGTGGCGTGGGTAACAATTTGAGGCGAAGCCGAAAATTATTAAAGACGCCACGAGCATTTTTTGACTCAGTTAAACAATGTTGCATACAATACTATTTTAGACACACACTTATTTTCGAATAAAATTGAAAATTTCAGAAATATTCTTAGTGAAACTCAATTTTATTCATCATCAAGGTGGGCGGGAAACGTCAAAATTAAAAAAAGAAAGCTCCATGGTTTACTAACATTTAAAATTAGGTTGGCAGCCATGTATTTCATTACGTCTTGTATTACACGAAATGTCTTAAAATCTAATGTCGCGACGAGAGTGTGGTTAAAGTTTTCTTGTTAAACACAAAGAAATGGACAATTTATGTTGATCTTTTTTTCCGCTTCGCGTGATAGAAAATAAAACCGATTTGGTTACATCAGGTAAACACTTTATAAGCAACTTTGCCGCAAGAATACTCGTACCGTGCGTCGAAGCAATTTCACTAAAGTTTGGATCAGAATAGTTTGAATTATGGGTGTTAGCTTCTTTTCCCGAAAACTTGGTGCGATATAACCCAATTTCAGACCTAAACCGGCGGGTAAACGTATTGTATGTATATTCGGTCATTACCTATGAAATTGACGTTATGTATGGAGAATTTTGAGAAAAGTCTATTTTTCTTACAATTAATTTTGTGTAGGTATAATTTTCATGTCAAAATGAAAATAAACCAAAGTTTGCCAGTAATATTAGACACTTTTAAGGCATGTTTTGTATATCTCTATTTCATAAAATGAGTTACTATCATACACTCATAGGTACCTACCTATTCCAAACATGAACCGCTTGCATATGGCAAAACTTATTTTTGAATATTACTTAAGGAATAGAATTAATTATTAGTATGAAAATACTTTGTTACACAGTGCACTGTTAAAAACGAAAAAAATATGTCTAAGTTACTCTTCAGACAATGTAAAGCTTGTAATTAGGGGCCAATCTAAAACGCCAATTTCATAGGTAATGGCCCAATATGTAATTTGTTGTAATTATACTAAACATCCCACACCTGAGGTTGAACGATCGCCGTTTAAGGAAACTTGTGTGCTACTGGAACCATTTGTACACCATTAGATAATACTAATACGTAATGTTTTTTTCTTACAAGCCGTAAAAGGCTATGATTGTGTTTCATTGCTAAGTGGCCAATTATGTGACTATAGTTCATTGAGAATGCTACTCGGCTTCACTTCCATACAAAGCTAGATCTGGATCGAACTATGTAAAACGACATTTTCATAGTTTAGTTTAGTTTAGTTTAGTTTATTTAATCTCAATATACAAGTTTCGTATAAGTAGGTATGTAGTACATTTTGCTTATATTACTACTCATATATTGAACGTTCAATAATAATGAAAAGATATATTACTTACTAATCAGTAAAAAATTATAAACAAATCAAATTATAGCACAATTATAAACAATCAAATTAAATATAATATAAATAAAAAATTAAAATCTGGTACTAGGGGTACCTATCAATAAGTTATAATATAACAAATAAAGTAATAAAATGTCAATCTTAATGCTAAAATATAATAAAAATTAAAAATTAAAATCTGGTACTACGGGTACCTATCAATAAGTTATAATATAACAAATAAAGTAATAAAATGTCAATCTTAATGCTAACAAATGTGTATAAGTATGAATTACAAAGGTACTAAAATGTCAATTATTATTTATTTCATTATGTTGATAAAGTCATTGACTGAGTAAAATGGCTTTTCCAATAAGTGGTTCCCTAGCTTGCGCCTGAATGTTTCTTCACAGCATTCTCTCTTTATATTGTCAGGTAGGTGTTCGTAGTAGGTCGGCCCTATTACTCGTGGATTCTTTGCGTGAAGTACTGTGCGTCGCGGTACTGTCCTCAATCTACCAGAACTACGAAGGGTCTTTCCTACAACCTCCACTCGCTTGAACTGTGACAGGTTCCTTCTCACGTACATAATGACTTCATAAATGTAGTGCGAGTAGTGAGTCATTATCCTGTGTTCGACAAACAGCGCTTTGCAAGATTGCCTTTGGTTTAGGCCAAACATTGCGCGCAATGCCCGCTTCTGCATGACCATGACCCTACCAGCATCGGTCGAGTTGCCCCACAGGACCACGCCATATGTCATGAGCGAGTGGAAGTTGGAGAAATACACCTGCCTCAATGCTTCATGGGACACCAGTGGTTTAAGTTTGCGTAGTGCAAACACCGCTCCACCCAGCCTGTTACACAAAGAATCCACGTGTGGTTTCCAGCTTAAGGTTGGGTCCAACGTGAAGCCTAGAAATTTACTCTCTTCGCTCATAGGGATGGGAGACTGGATGTTGACGCTTTTGACGCGTCTGCCGGAGAACTGCATGACGTTCGATTTGGCTACATTTAATATCAGTCCGTTTGCCGAGAACCAACATTTGAGTTGCTCGCATGCAGTCGTAATTTTTTCCTGAAGCTGAGTGTATGTATTGGCTTTTACAACTACCGTCGTGTCATCGGCAAACAGGATGATCTCTCCCTCAGTTATAGCAGATGGTAAATCGTTTATGAATGCTAAGAAAAGAGTATTTCCCAATGCCGAGCCTTGAGGAATTCCAATCGCCACACTGCCAGCTTTGGATCTCAGTTTTTTCCCTTTAGACGCGACCTCCACTGTCTGTGTTCGGTTTGACAGAAAAGATTTTAATAAATCACCACTACGGCCTTGTAAGCCATATTTACGAAGCTTTTTTATTAAAATATCGTGACGTATGACGTCAAACGCTTTCGACAGATCACAGAAAATGGCAGCTGTTTTATTCTTTTCATCAATGCTAGTGGTGATGCTATTTACCAAATTAAATGCCGCCGTGGTAGTGGATTTATGTTTTCTGTAAGCAAATTGTCGGTCAGTTAACAAGTCAGTCTCAAAGTGATGCATCAAATGTTGCGACAAAAATGACTCAATGATTTTTGAGATGTTTGGTACTATTGATATAGGTCGGTAATTGTCCACTGATGTTTTGTCACCCTTACTTTTATATACAGGACAAACTCGCGTACATTTAAGTATGTCTGGATAGACGCCTTCAGCGAACATCTGATTGAATAGGGTAACTAATATTATCGATAGTATAGGCCAAATCGATCGGATGATATTAAATGAGATGTCATATATGTCAAGGGTGTTGCTACTTTTTAACATTGACTTAAAGATTCTGTCAAGGTCAGCGCGTGATACCGAAGGTATTTGGACGGTAGGAACATCAGCTCCTTGTAGGTGGTCCGACAGACATCGCATCACAAGCTGCTCGTCAACACCTTTGTCAAACTTCGATGCAACACTAAGAAAATGCCTGTTAAGTTCGTCGGGCACCTCTGCTTCAGAGATCGGTCTCGATTGGCAATCGTTCAAAGTAATGTCTCTACGAGTCTGTAATGATGATGATGATGATGTTTCCTCTTTAACGATCTTCCATAACTCTTTTGATGGGTTACGGCTATCTGTCAGTCTCTGTTGTGTGAAATTTTGTTTGGCTTCCAAAACTTTGCGTTTTATTAAGTTTGAGTAATAGTCAATGCATGTAGATATACCCATTTCATCGGGGTATTGTTGCCTAAAGTGAGAAAAGTCATTAAATTTTGATAGATACATTTTGATCTCGTCAGTCATCCATGGAACGTTTGGTTGTTTTTTTACTGGAAGTTTTTTATTAGGGAAATGAATATCAATATAATATGTCAAAATACAAACTAATTTACTAAATTTATTATTAATATCTATGTCGTTATTATATATAAAATTCCAATCATAATTATCAATGTCACAATAAAACAAATAAATCGAATCCTCCTTAATGAGCCTTCGTTCTACAAAGCGGTTCGATTTCTCGCGGTCCAAATGTTCCACCGACAACGTAAACAACTGTGCGCTATGGTCACTTATAGGTGCATCTAGCGGTGAGGCGGTGACGTCACAGCCCTGTGGCACGATACCGCAGTCTATGCACGTTGCACTCTCCGCGCACACACGGGTCGGGAAACCGACCGTGTTCGCACAGTTGTAACTGCTCAAAATATCACAAAGTTTTCTTTTATGGTTACTGTCGGTAAGAAAGTCAACATTCAGATCACCGACCAATATGAACCTCTTATTTTCGGTAGTCACTTTACTCAGCAATAATTCCAGTCTATTTATGAAAATGTCAAAATTACCTTTACCAGTTCGATATGACACAATAACAATTAAATTTAAATTAATGATTTCAATAGATGTCAGCTCGAAATGATATTCGATAGCAACACACTGCAAGTCATTTCGCGGTTTGTACCGAATATCAGTCCGTATGTACAGTGCCGCCCCACCATGTGGTATTTTATTTCTACTGTACGCGCTGGCCAACTCGTAGTTACATAACCTAACTTGTTCGATTTCATTTTGTTTACACCAAGTTTCGGTACAAGCAAATACATCCGGCTTTTCAGTGTCCAAGAATACATTCAATAACGCAGTTTTACCACAAATAGATCTCACATTTTGATGGATAATCTTAAAAACGGAGGATTTCGCTAGTATGGAGGCCAAGCTCCGCTGCTTGCGTTGAAGTTTTTTGGCTCCACGTTAATAAAATGTCTAATGGACACCCCCTCTGGCCAGTGTTTTCTATTACGGACGGCTCCAACTTTGTTCGCCGGCACATCAACCTTAAATGACGCATAGTCTCCCCTCGTTACTGTCAGCTGCTCACACTTGTCAACCTGGATGTCCATGGTGGACTTGAAATGGTTGACCAAGTCCACGGACTTTGTTTGTGCACTCAAGTTGAAGATATGGAGACTAACGAAACGCGGTGCAGCTGCTTGCAGGCCATGCTTCGATTCTGCAGGGGCTAGGATCGTCGACCCAGGTGGAGGGCAGCTCGCAGCCGGCAGAGCTGCCGGCACAGGCGGCACAGGAGATTTGCTAGTCGCTGGGCACGGCACACCTAACGGCACGCACGTGACGGGCACGGAGGACACATGCAGCTTGGAGGCCGCACTCTGGAGGGTCGGTTGAGCTGATGACAGTGCATCTGGTGACGGCAGTAGTTGCATCGCCATTGCCTCAGACTGCTGCTTACGATGGGCACGGGACCGAAGCTGTTTTTTTTCTATTGGCACCGTTATAGGGGAGTGTGTGGGAGTTGATATCTCAGGTGGTTGCTCCGCGGAGACATCATTCATAACTTGGTGTGTGGTGTCAACAAAGGCTAGCCCTTCTGGGCCGGAGTCATTTAGTGAGACGTTATTCATCTTATATGGTTGCAAGTATTGTTGTGTGCCATTGGGACCGCTGGACTGCTCTAAATTAAGGTCAGTCGGTTTTGTTCTGAGGATATTCAACATATTTGTGTATAATTGTCTCAGTTTATAGATTTCTGTTTGTTGGTTTTGTATTATACTTAGTGTACTATTCAAACTGCCTTTCATTTCTAAAACAGTCCGTTCTAAATTCAAAATAACGTCCACTAACCTGTCGCTGCTTGCGCTATCCTTTGATTTATCCTTTTTAGGAGGCATTTTCACAACGTATATATAAGTCGTAGGTGTTAATGTCCAATAATAATCAATTCGATATTGTTTAAATAATTAATATCTTACAATTTTAAATAATATAAATAGAGCAATATAAATTTGCGTATTGTGACAGCTGTGACAGCTGACATATAATACAATGACACGACTGAACCTGTTTTTATTCTTTTTTTCCGAAATAGCGAATGAAAGTTATTAGAATATATATGACCCTTAAACATGTATTGTATAATTTATAGGTTATTGTTTACACGAGTATATCGTCGAGTCCTGTATCTTTGCCTGGGCGACCTATCTTCGTCTAGTAAACAAATTGAACTTTCTCCCTATTCTTAGGGCAGAACGTGGTGTATTGTTATTTCGCCTAATTTTATTTCCCAATCAACTTATGGCAGTTATAGCAGATGATTCACTTGGCATACCAACAATTACCAAATTATTATTTGCTAACTTTCATTTGGGCGAATTTTCATTTGGCAACTAGGTTAGGTTGTGAACATGATAATATGCGAAAGATACGTACCATTGGTTTACTATGTGATGATTCTGCCAAATAAAACTATGGGAATGATAGTCTGGGAAGTGATACTATGCCATAAAATTTTCAGTCGTTTGCTCGTCAGTTTGCTCTGGCCTGATCAAGGAAGTAAAACCATTTAAATTTGTACAGAAACAATTAGTTAACTTAATTTGTCGTCCATATTAGGCACCTATCATTTTAAAACCGGTTGCTTGGCGCCGTGGTTCCGCATCTTATTATGATTTAAATCAAAATTTACATATAATTGTCTTTGTATGCGTCTAAACGATTAGCCCACGCGAATGGTCGAGGACTAGTAATGGCAATGATATCGTGTACAATGCACATTGCCTAAATATCTGCGATGGTATTCGGATGGATTTAATAATTTGGCAGGCTTTTTATATATCTTAAGCCTATGCTTATGATGGTGGGTTCAATCGTCTGTCGTCGTTGCAATCACATTCTAACAAGTACAGCTTGGCAAAAAAGAGTAGAAATTAAAAAGTAGCAACATCGTAGTGTCGTCCCTTTCAAATCAATATGCGTGAGAACACGGAACGACACTACAATGTTGCCACTTTTTAATTTCTACTCTTTTTAGCCAAGCTGTATGCAAGTGCGAAAGTGCGGCGTAGCGGTGCGACTAGTGGATAAAACGCGACCGTCATAAGCCATCTGTACATAAATGTTGTTGTTTTGATTTTTGTCCCGTCTAGACTAATCATAGGATGGCCATTAAAAATATGGGGAAAGACGTGGGGAGAGAAAAAGAGGGACCAAAAAAAATCCGTAACTTTCTACCAGCATCTGCACACTACACGCTTCGACCATATAGGTACCTATCAATTAATAACCTTTGTTGCTTTGCTTACTATTAAACAAAAACTCTTAGCATAATGCCAAAGTTAAATTACATAATATTTTTCTAGAAAAGTTTAAGGAGCTTTTAGTACTGTTGTTATCTTACTAAACTTTATAACAATTTTGCGGTCTTTTATGACATTAAAGTTTTAGCCTAAATAAATTCTGGACAGTTTTTAATGAAATCCTCGCAGAATTGAGTTTATTTTTTAGTAAAAGTTTTGTAGTTATTTAGAACCGCTATAATCATCAACAGTTTGTAATGTGTTGTTGATGACTTGCTTTTATTGTTTTCGTTTATGCATCGTCATTAGGACGAATTTATCACATATGCACACCATGTGTGGAACAATTTAAAAGTGAAATAGCCACTCTTTAGTCAAAGGCGGAATAAGGTGTATATAAAACGCTCAAAAAGATGTCCCAGTGCACTTTAATTCTGTGTAATAAAAACGTCGTAACATACGAGTATTTATAAGGATATTTGCACCAAGAGTGACGCCAGGGTTGCTTCATTAGTCTTTTATTAAAAAAAAACGCTATGATTGGACACATTTTGACACATTGGCTGACAGAAAATGCAGAAACTGATTTCGACGATAGTCTGTATTATCGTCTAAACTGTCTGTGCGTCTAAATTAGTATCTCCATTTTTTTAACGCAATGCGATTATACACATACAGCTCATTCATAATGAAAGAACTGCTTACCACGCAACTGATGTTTCATTTTATACAAGTTGCAAAAAAACGACGTCCAAAGAAATATTTATAATCTAGCACAATTTTATTGTTTTCATGGTTTTGAATAATCTATTGGTAAGAGTTGATTAAATAACACATAATTTAACAGTATTCAGTGACATAGATTGGAAATTAACTTTTGAATACTAGGTTTGTTTACATTGCACGCAATTTCTGTAAAATTAAAGTATACACAGTTTAGTACGTTTAGCACATGATTGGTATGTCAGTATGGCGCCGCGAGATAGTTTTTCCATCTTTTACCAACTATGTGAATAAAAGAGGGATGATAGTCTATCTCGCGGCGACATATTGTCGCACTGATCCTGTGCTAAGCCTACAGCATTATTTTTTATACATTTTAATTTTGCACAGTCAAGGGTACAATTATGTACGAGTATACACTTTATCACTTTAATGTCCTTGATATGCGTATGGTTTTTATGCATTATTTTGTATATTTTCTTTGTTTACCTATAGACTAAACTGGCATTACCTATCTTAAGTTACATTAGGACGTATTAAAGGTTCCAATAAACTTGTTTATTCAAGTATGAAAACTTTATATATGTCTTAGCCCTTTATTGTACTAGTACAACAAATTGTAACGGCAATCAAAAGTAGATTAACGGGGAGGTAATTGCTCCTACATAAACGTAGCCCCGAGCCCGGCTATATCCAGGCGGGATGCATTTGTTAGTCCCTAGGTAACCTAGTGTTGCTACATTGTATTTTGTACCAACAGTAGATGTTATCTTGCCTTTCTAAGTATGTTTTCAGATATAGTTTTCATCTATTTACAAAGCAACAACTTTTGATAAGTTGATCTCGTAAAACAGAAATTGGTCTGTGTTGTATTTATATAGTTAGGTACAATTGGAAAGCGTTTCTACTGTCATACGTTGTGTTATTTATTATTATATATTAGGAATGGCAATGGGCAGGCCACATTGCATTGAAGTGTAAGGAGCGTAGGGGTGCGTAATGAGTGATACACGCAACGGTTGGAAGACAAATGTACTGATTAAATAAATATGCTAGCTTTTATAGGGAAACATTTCCTTTGTTCTTAACATGAGTCTAAAGTACAAGGTTGAAGAAAATAAACAATTATTTTCTATGTTTACAATATCGAATTACATGGTATCATATTACATGTGAAAAATAGACAATTAATTTATTAAATCGATTCGCGGTGGGTGGTCTGAGCTGTAATGAGTCACTCTCCGCTACACGTCCTTCCTTTTTTTTTTGAGACCAAAATTGTGTGAAAACTATTTTTGGCTTAATTTTAATGTACTTATATCTAAGTATACAAGTTGGTACTTAAAACTATTTTTGAATATAATAATGATCTTAAATGCTATCTGGTTATACAATTTCTCTTATGTTTACATTATAGGCTCCTTATATAGCTAATAATTGTAATTAGTTATTTATGCTTAGCTGGGAGTAATGGTGAGATATTATTTTGTTTCGTTCCCGATATGGTTAGAGCTTTTATTGTTTATGATGTTTGTTGTCTACTGATACTATTATTTCTGTTAGTGTGCACTTTCGAATTTGGCATGGTGTTTGATTTTGTAGGTAACTTTTGTTGGCTAGGGTTTGTTATTTTTCTTCTTTATTACTTGCTGCCTCGTCATACCGAGTGGTTGATTTGTAATATTCTGTTTCAAAAAAAAAATGGCATTCATCTTCATGGATCCTACATTTGGCGCGCGAGAAGGCTGTGGCCTTCGCTTCAATGCATGGTGTGGCCCTGCACGGGGTCGCGGTGCGGCCTGTGGCGGGGCTGGTTCACTATGTCGCCGTCTTCGGGGCCGTTGTTGGACATCATCTGATGTGTCCTGTGAACCCTGCGCCTGGGCTGGGCGACGTCCTGTTTGGGGAGTTGGGGTTCTGTGATGCGGAAAATGAGGTGATGTTCCTGGATTTTCGGCTGTCCGGGGATGGCCGATATTGGTTTGTGCGTTGGCGGCGGGCGGACTGGTTATCAAGGGCCGTGGAGCGGGCTCTTGAAGATATTGATGTTGACATTCTTACTTTCATGATGTAGTGCGTGTGTGTGTGTGTGTACTTTTTTTTTTCTTTTAATTTGTGTGTGTGTATATCTTTTTTTTACTATTATATATTTTTTTTTATGGTGTGTTTTTGTTGTTGTTTTATTTAAAGTAGGGTTTAGTTCTATTTTTATGGATTAGATTTGCCTGATATTAATATTTTTACATTTGGATCTTGGTCTTCTATTACGGTAAATGGTCCTTGATACACTGGGTCAATTTTATTTCTATCTTCTTTTCTGATTAAAACTAATTCTCCTATGTTATAATGTATTGGATTAATTTTTAAATCATAATTTGTTTTTCTTAATAATTTTGATCTAATTAAATTATCTCTAGCATCCTCTTGGGATTTTTGTAATCTATACTTAAATTCTATAGGATAATAATCAAAAGTAGTAGTAAGGTAGTCTGGTGTAATTGGAAACACGTTGGACCGGCAATCCAGAGGAAGCGGGTTCGAATCCCGTGACGACCAGAGTCTTTCGCAGTTGATTTTTTCTATGGTAAGCACATCTGTTACGACATTGTGGGATTATCCGCATTGTAAAAAAGTAACACCAACATCAATTTGTTTAATTATAAAAAAACAAATTGATGTTTCCTAATCATGAATTGATTACAGCGCCCTCTATAGCAAATTTAACGCAACGGAGAGTTGTCGAGTTTGCGGACGATTGTGGTAGACACACGTCTTGGAGTGGTTTAAGGTTGTAGTACCTTCGAAACACTACGTACAGATGTCGCTAGTGATTAGCTTCACAATACCATTGACTAAATTCGCTGTGATCGACGGAAGGTATTTTCTGCTGAAAAGTCTGGATACTGTAGTAACGGCGGTGTACTAATATTTGGTTTTAGCGTTTGGTTCTTCGCACTGTTTTGTCCAATTAAAGTCTACATTTTTTTTTTGTTAAATTGGTTAATGGTTGTGTTATTTCGGAGAAATTTTTGATGAATTTTCTATAATAATTTACAAATGCTACAAAACGTCTAACTTCGTCAGCGTTTTTTGGTGTTGGAAAATTCTGAACTGCAGTGATCTTTTTTGGGTCAGGTTTTATTCCATCTGAAGTTACTACATGTCCTAGATATAATATTTCTTTTTGTAAAAAATTACATTTTAGTGGATTTAGTTTAAAATTAACCTTTCGTAATATTCCAAAGACATCCATTAAGTTTTTATTATGTTGTTGTAAATTTCTACCCATGACAATGATGTCATCCAAATAAACTTTGCATTGTATGTAGTTAAGTCCTGACATAGCTATGGTCATTGCTCTACTAAAAGCATTTGGGCTGGATTTTAATCCCATTGGTAGTCTTTTCATGTGATAGTGTTTATCTGCAATAAATGCTGTATACTTTCTGCTTTCGGGGTCTAGTTGTATTTGATAATAATCCTGGTTCAAGTCTAGAGTGGTGAAATACATGGCACCGGTCAAAGAGTCTAGAATGTCGGTGATGTTAGGTAAGGAGAATTTATCATTTTCGATTACATCATTGACCTTTCTGTAGTCAATTACTAATTTCCATTTCTTTTCTTCACTGGAATCTGATTTCTTGGGTACTAAAAGTATTGGACTTGCCCATTCGGACTGGGATTCCTCTATGATGTCATTGTCTAACATTTGTTGTATTTGTTTTTTGATTTCTGATTTTTGTGATTGGGGTAATCTATATGGTTTGCTGTATACTGGTGATACGTTAGGTTTAAGTCGTATTTTTTGTTCATACAGGTTTGTGGTACTTAATTTATCTCCTGGTAATTGGAAAATGTCGGCGTATTTTGCACATATATTGGCAATGGAGTTACTTTCTTCATTATTTAAATTGTCAAAGTTTAAGAGTGAAAACAGTAATTTAACTCGATCTGCATTGTTGTTGCATTTGTCAAAAGAAAAACAGTTGTAGTCATTTATTGATTGAATTTCTGGTGTGAAATTGTTTAACATTATATTTTCGTCACGTGTGTTTAATATTTTTACTGTTATATTTCCGTTTTTGGTACTACTTATAGTGTTGGCCACAAAAATTCCTTGTGCAACTTCGCTCGAAAGTATAATACAATCTCCTGTATAATTTGTGGGTATTTTTACGAGTGATTCACTTCGTGCTGGTAATTTTATGTGATTTGAGGTTATTGTTTTAATTTCCGTATTTTGTAATGATAAAGGTAACGTTAGTAATGTGTTGTTATTTAGTGTGATTGTTCCTGTCTCATAGTTTATTAGACATTTATATTTTATCAAAAAGTCTTGTCCGATTATTCCATCTACTTGTAAGGGTAATGTTTTTCTTGGAAATACTTGAAATTCATGTTCAAATGTCTGGTTATTATACTGCAAGTTTAAAATAATTGTATTATGAGATTTAATTGTTCCTCCTAGTCCATTTATATGAGTCATTTTTGGTATCATAATTTCCGCGGCATCGTAACGCTGCTTCATATGTTATTGCACTTAAGCTTGCTCCAGTATCAATTAGCCATATGTACGTTGTATTGTTTATTTTAAATTGAACTGAATTCATATGATTGTATGTTAAAATGTAGTTTTTATTGACGAAAAAATGTTGCCGGGGTTGTGTTGCTGGGATCTTGCGGGTTTTCGATCGCCGTATTTATGTCGCAGTCGTTTTATTCGTGCAGCCTGTGGGTGGACTATACTCAGAGAGCAGTTAGCGCCTTAAGGGTGCAATATAACAATACGCTCAGAATGCTGTTGGGGCTGCCAAGGTATTGCAGTGCTTCAGCCATGTTCGCGGAGGCGAACATGGCTGACACTTCCTCCTGGCTCCTTACACTTCATGGCAGGATCGCCATGAAGTGTAAGGAGCGTAGGGGTGCGTAATGAGTGATACACGCAACGGTTGGAAGACAAATGTACTGATTAAATAAATATGCTAGCTTTTATAGGGAAACATTTCCTTTGTTCTTAACATGAGTCTAAAGTACAAGGTTGAAGAAAATAAACAATTATTTTCTATGTTTACAATATCGAATTACATGGTATCATATTACATGTGAAAAATAGACAATTAATTTATTAAATCGATTCGCGGTGGGTGGTCTGAGCTGTAATGAGTCACTCTCCGCTACAGCATGCAGAGCAGATGGTCGATGGGGTCGAAAAGTGCTCGAGTGGAGACCACGGCTAGGCAAACGCAGCGTAGGACGTCCACCCACAAGATGGACAAACGACCTTATGAAGGTCGCCGGGACACGCTGGATGCAGGTCGCATCTAACCGGTACATGTGCAGGTCCAGAGGGGACTATGTTCAGCAATGGACGTCTTATGGCTGAGATGATGATGATTAGGAAATAACTGCATCTTCAGGTTAGAGAAGTTGGTTACTAGATACGAGTAAGAGAAAATAAGAATGAATGGAGTCATACATTATGAGTAGACATATATATCTCACACCACTACGAGTAACAATCCTCAGACACGAAAATGATGTAATTTTATTTCAAGAACTTTTCCTACGCGTACCGCTCCAAATATCTTCTATGAAAAACGTCTCGCGGCGTAATCATATTTAAAATTATTCAACGTAGCGTAATACTTAATATCATAACAATGTTACAGCATATTGGTGTGAAGACAGCTGAAAAGTATTACATGTGTTAAAGTCTCAGACTTCAAAGGGAACAGCCAACTGCACAAGATAAGAGGGATTTTCTCACACGCTGTCTCACATTCCTGCGAGATGCTCTGACCTTGCTCCCTTGTGCCGTAAATTGCAATTGTAATACAACATTGTATTCTTACACGATCGAATCAGCACTGAAAATGCGCGTTGGCGTTTTCCGTGGTTGTTTCACCTTAGTGAATAATACTTTAGTATTACGCCCACATTACTGCCTTTAACCGACTATTGTATAATATTATGAAAGCCTGATTATGTCTGAATAAAAGTTAGCATTAGCCTCAATGTACAGACTAACTATCATTATTAGTTTGGCATTTCATTTTAGGATTTTTTATCTTTGTTCTATAGTATCGTATACATAGTGTAACTACTTAAAAAATATAAGTAACTGCCTAAAAGAAACAATTTGAGTTTTTCCCCAAAAATATATCAATTTTTTTGTTTTTTATTGGGCTAATCGTCCAAATAGGTCTACCTCACCATACCATGTATAATATGCGAAGTAATACTGGATTAAAAATGGCATGATCTATTGATAATCACGATCATCATCCACGAGAGAATGACTATAAATAAAAGAGGGAGAGAAACATCTTCTACCATTTTTAGAATAAAAAAATAGATAACAGTTTAGTAGAAAATTAAGTTTTTCCAAAACAGGCAAACTTGTAGCCGGTTGGCAAAGTAGTACTTACTCTTTCAGCACGCTTAGCACAAGATTGGTGCGACAGTATGTCGCTGCGAGATAGATTTCCCATCTTTTAGTACTTAACTATATTAATAAAAGAGGGACGCATTAGTCTATCTCACGGCGACATATATCGAACCAATCATGTGCTAAACCTACAAGGAGCAAAATAGATGAAGATAAATCATACTTTTGTGTTAAAAAAAAAAACCATTTCTATGAAATCGCAAGCCTTTATAGATCTTTGGGTGGCTACAGACTATCTCGGTTTAAAAAGGACGTTCTATTTAATCCTGTAACATTGTTTTACTAACAATGTTATAAGTCTAGGTTCTGTGTTACAGCCCTAGACCCAGGTAATAGATTGGATGCCCGGGCTTAGCTGGATTTATCGACAATCCTATGGCAACAGTAAGTTTTTGTTATTTAAGTAAGATTTTCGCTAGGAAGACGTATAGTTCTTTGTTATTGCCTGGGAGGATTAGTGATACCGCCGAGTTTTCAGAAAAATGCGACAACATATTTCAGGTTATAACGTGGGACAGTTGAAGACCTTTGAGGTCTCTGCTCACTAGACCGTACCACATCATGTCTGTAGCATGAACGTATTAGACAAAAAACTATTATTTGTATGGAAAAGTATGAGACGGTGTTGGCCGGCGCCGGAACGTCCTAGTGGGCATAGTCTCATACTTTTCAATACAAAGAATAGTTTTTTGTCTGATACGTTCATGCTACGGTCATGGTATGGTACGGTTTAGTGGGCAGAGATCTTTCGTATAGCGTTTTTAAATGTGGCGCATTTAAAAATCTGACAAATGTACCTAATAAAAACAATACGAAATATCCCTGAGATTTAAGCTTAAGCTTCACTGAAAATAATATGTAACGAAACTCCTGCGCTCCTTTCATCAGTAGCTACTTAGCTTAATTTGATAAAAGGCGTTATTAAATCTAATTTTACCAATCAAAATTTGAATTAAGTAATGATTTGGAAAGATATTACTTAGTTATGTTATGACTGTAAACACTTTTTGAAAGTTATTGATGGATAAAAAATGCGTTTCATTAAAGTAACTTTTTTTTTCAATGTTTGAAATCGTAAACCGTCGCAGATTTATTTTGCGTTTATTTTAGGTTGAAGTTATTCATATGTACCCAACTACTTATCTTCGTAATTTTATTATGTTTATAGTAAAATTAACCTGTTAACACTCTATTCCAGTCAAATAAAAGACCAACTATTTAAATAAACAAATGCTATTCAATGTTGGCTATAAAATTACCATAACACGCTTATAATTCTTTTTTAGCGTTTCTTTTAGCACATAAAACACGAATTATAAGGGTAATTTAAGAGGCCTGATTAATAGTAATTAAGAATTACGGCTGTCCTCAGACCTTGATAAAAACCAACCAGATTTTTTGTTACGATCTTTTTTTATGTGTATATTTTGTACACATTAGCCATATATACACGGTGTAACTCGAGGAATCCGAATAACTTTAACAGTATATTCCTGAAGTAGTAAGAAGCAAAAAAAAAATTGGATGAACCCATGTCGACACTTTAATGTTTTCATACGTAGAAAAAACATAATTTGTGTTTAAACGCACGAATAAAAATAAATATAGTCATATTTGGACATGGGTTTATCTAATATTATTTGCTTCTTAGGAAAACGCTGTTAAAATATACGGAATACGCTGTTAAAATTATTCGGCTTCCTCGTGTTACACCCTGTATACCAACGAACACGACTTTAAGAAGGTAGAAAAGGCTTGTTTTGTAAATTACTAAACACACTCAGTTAATATAACAACGAGATGTCTTACCGGATTGCGGTATTTGTGGTTTACGAATATGGTAGTCACCTTATATGACATTGTCATCACAGATTAAGTTCACTCAAAAAATTGAGCAAAAACTTGTCTCTTTTTGCTTTGAGCTTGTCAGCAGATGGATTTGCGAACTAATATGATATGAAATGCTTTGAAACGTTAGTGTTAAGGTTGTAATATAAGTAGAACGGTTTTTGTGTGATTTGCTTAGATCTTATAAATTGATGTACCTATATAACACCTTGTTGATATAAAGTCCCATGATAGTTTTATAATTGTGCACAGGAGCCTACTCTAAATTAGAATAAAACGCTAAGAAAAAGCATAACATTTCTGTGAGCTATGAGTTAGGAAGTTACACAGACAATTTATATAATAATTTTTAGATTCACTGCCCTCTGCTGGTGTATAAGTGAACTGTTAAGAGCCAGCTCCCTGTCTATTGGGAAGTGTCAATAAGTAACAAACATTTTAAAAATAAGCCACAAAATGGCAGAACCTTCTACACACTCTGAAGCTTATGAATCTTATGATGCATCGTGATTCGTGATTCTACTTGCTGGCACTTGTCAAGTAAAACTTTCGGATTTAGTCACAAAATGGCAGACATTTCAACGCGTGACAATTTACTCACAAGAATTACGATTCATCCTTTTTGTAATATATCTATACTGCCATCTCGTGTATTAAATAGACAATCCATCAATATCTAATAGTAATAGGTAAGTAAATAAATATCAAATATAATGAAAATTGCATATGATAATGATAGTGCACTGTTTATTAATAAAGGTAAATCGTGTAATGCCCTTAACGAATTGAAATGCGCTCATTACATTGGCTGCGGCACCTTAAGTGCCGTACTAGCGCGTCGTAATTAATTTCTACTTCAAATAACCGTGATATTACATGTCATACTGAATATTAATCGGGCAATTACTCCCTAGCAGGGTAACTATATTTCACACTTCTGTTAATGAGCTCAGCCAGCCAAACGTCTGAATTTCGATTTTATCGCTCGTAAAATGGCAGTAAAGTGATGGAGATTTTACAACTGCCTAAGGAAATGGTTGAAGTTGAACGTTGTGTTAATTGAATTTTGTTCTTAACTTAACTATA